>JBAMBR010004083.1:0-30845 GCA_037044475.1 Zaprionus obscuricornis
CTATTCTTTCCATAGATATATATTTATGTGTCTGTGTGTGTGTGTGTTTGTGTTTCTGTTATGGTTACGGCCTAGCATAACCTTTGACATTTCAAATTGAATATTATTGAGCAACGTATATTTCACACAAATATTGTGAAACATTTGGTTTTGCATGTCCTTCTATTTGACTGTTTGACTGTCTGTCAGCCCGTCTCCCTGACAATCTCCCTGGTGGTCTCCCTGACTGTCTATCTGTTTGTTTGTTTGTTTGTTGGTTTTTTTGTGTTTTGCTTCTTTCTTTGTCTGTCTGTCTGTCTGTCAGCATGTCTAAGCCACTAATGAGATGCAACAAAGCCAACGACATCAAGGTTTGTTTACTTCCGCAGACGGATGCGCGCTTTTGTTGCTGCTGCTATTACTTTTTATATGTCTAGGCTTTGCCCTCTGCTATTGTCTATCTATCTGTCTGTCTTACTGTTCCTGCC
This sequence comes from Zaprionus obscuricornis, assembly GCA_037044475.1. Taxonomy (NCBI): domain Eukaryota; kingdom Metazoa; phylum Arthropoda; class Insecta; order Diptera; family Drosophilidae; genus Zaprionus; species Zaprionus obscuricornis. The sequence goes on from JBAMBR010004083.1 coordinate 468, forward strand.
ACACGGTTGCCATTTGTCGGTAGCACGTTAAGGCCATGAAAGTTGTTGCAAACAGCTTACCATCCAAACCTACTGCAGCTGCCACTTGCACTTTCATCAGGGGCAAGCCACAATACAACAATAGCTCAGAAAGAATGAAAACAAGCGAAGCAAAAGCAAAAGCAGCAACAGCAGCAGCAGAACCTGATGATAGCTACCTGATTTACCGCCTCTTCCTCAGTCAGTGTTTATAGTACGATAGTGTTACCCTTGAAATGACAACGGAATTCACCCTGAACTTGTCATATATATACACTATATATACGATATGTGCATTATAACATTTGTCTCTTCTTCTTTTTCAGCATTTTTCTTCTTTTTTATTTTATTTGGCCAATTCTTCTGTCGAAATTGAAGCAACGTGTGTGCCTAACATTTAAATGAAGAAACATGGGGAATGGCATGAACAAGGTAAGTAAACAAATTCATTGGCTAATTTTTAACCCTGCTATATAGTTACCAGGATCTAGTTACCCCTAGCAACATACGTAACAATCTTTAGTAATCATTCGTTTTTTTAAAATAAACAACAAATTTTCCCATTTAGTAAAACTTTAATCTCAGAATCAACACAAAATGAATTGGCATATGGGAAATGTATGCAAAATACAAAAAAAAAAATTGAATTGCTTTAAATATTGCTAATATATTATTTATCTCTGTTTTACAGGTCTTGCCGGGACTATATGTGGGCAACTACCGCGACTCCAAGGATCACACGCAGCTGGAGAAATTCAAAATATCTCACATTATAGCTATACATGACAGTCCAAGGCGTCTTTTGCCGGTAATATCCCCAAACATCGCTTATTCTCAATCATTTTATCTTTATTTAATCTATGAAATTTTTTTTGCAGGACAAACATTATTTATGTGTAATGGCTTCGGATACTCCAGATCAGAATTTATCCCAATATTTTTCCGTCTGCAATGATTTTATACACGCTGCTAGACTGCGTGAGGGTAATGTCCTTATACATTGTCTGGCTGGAATGTCGCGGTCCGTTACGGTTGCCGTCGCTTACATTATGACGGCAACACATTTGAATTGGAAAGAGGCTTTAAAGGTCGTGCGCGCTGGTCGTGCTGTGGCCAATCCCAATACCGGTTTCCAAAATCAACTACAAGAGTTTGAACAATTCAAACTGTCCGAGGAACGTCGTCGTTTACGTGAACGTTTCCCATCGTCGGCCCTGGAGCAGCTTGATCGTGTCAAATGCGGCATGGCATTGGATAACTATGCAGGAGCTGTTACAGAATCGTGACATTTGTGAAGGGAATTGTTCGCGTGGTGAAAAGTGTCCTACGGGTGCGAATTTTCCCGTTTATTCCGTTGGCAGATGTTGGACTAGCATAACTCCTGGGGATCAACGACCAAGGAATGATCCAGCTAGTCAAAATCATGCTTACTGTTAATAGCGCTGCCGGTGGTAGTGTTATTGCAGCACAATCTTGTCCCACATCGCCGAAACATTCACCATTACCGCGTCGCTCAGTGGGCAATGAACGCATACCCGAAGATGAAGTAGCATACCAACAGCCAATGTCTAGTACACGTCCCACAACATCAAGTGAGGCGGCTGAGTATGCCGCTGCCATTGAGGATGCACGCAGAGAGCAGCGACAACAACAGATGCAGGTGCAACGTTCTCCATCTCGACAAAGTTTAAAGGCGGCAGGCAGAGGACAATCCGTTGGTAGCACAAGTGGCACAGGTCGTGTCAGCAGTGCTGGCAGTCGCAGGGAGACCACGGCCACTGAGCGTAATGGCAGCAATCAGTTGCAACGTAGTGCCAGCACTGTCAGTGGTTTTGGAGTGCGTCCACGCAGTAGTCCCGCAGGACTACATGCATATACAGGTGCGTAATGATGCCGTAGACTCGTATTTTCTATAGACTAACATTTTATTGTGTGCTGTTAAGGTTCGGTTCCGTCTTCAATACCAGGATCACGTGTGGATTTGCATGAGATTGACAAGGGTTCAGCTATATATTTGGGTTGCAATGCGCCACGTGCATCCACACTATCGATTTCATCATCGCGTGGTTCATCGGGTGGCTCGGCACCGCCATCACCTTGCAATACGCCACCTTCCAGTCCACGGCACGGTATCCGAAGGTTTGTACATTATTTTATATTGATGAAAAAAAAAATATTAATGCAACATTTTCTTATAGATCAACCAGTTTGGCTAAAAAGCCTAGTTGAAGCTTTTGGCTAACTGCAATTTTACTACGAGGAATTCGTTGCAGAGAATTGGAAAAATTTGTTTACTTTGCATCAAGTTTTGATCATTGTACTAAAATCTGTTAAATCTTGTGTTGATATTTCAGATATTTATGAATTTTGTTGTTACTGCTGCAGCGCAGCAAATCAATTTTTACAATTTGTTCATTATGTCAATCAGTAAAATCGAAAGACACCAACGTCGTCTTCTCTATTGTCCAACTTTTTATTATATATAAAAAATTGACTATTTAAAAAAAGAAAAACTAATTTATGCCTGAGCCTTGGCTGCTTAGTTAATTGTTGATATATTTACGTAGAGCATAATGTCACTCGAGCTTTGCACTCGGATGAATGAACTAATCAAAAGAACAAATGAAAAACAAAACTAGAATTACAAAAAAAAAAAATAATAATTAAAATTTAAAAACAAAAATAAAAATAAATAAATAAGAATTGTTGACACTATTTTTCAAATACGCATTTAAAAAATATACAGACATATATATACATATATATATTATATATTTGAATAAGAGTAAATAGAATTGTTATCAGTGCCCCCCACAAAAGAAAAAAAAAAACAATGAGAAACTAGATGCACTGCTCCATTTGTTAGTTTTGTACCGATGAAAACAGCCTGTAAAATGCTTTTGGCATTCGAACAATAAAATGTATATACATATATGAATATATACAGTTACAGATACATATACATATACATATATAAATATATAGTATGATGATCCATGTATATAAAGTACAAATGTTATGTTTATGAGAAACATTAAATGCATATTTTATGTAGATGAATATTATTATTATTATTATTATTGTTGCAACATTTTTGATAGAAACAAAATTATATCAAAGCATTACCTATATATATATATATATATATATAGAAATATATATAAATATGTTCATACTTGTATGAGAATTGTTGTTATTTAGTGACTTGTTACATTTATGTAGTCTTTAAAATATTTATATAAAATATAAACAAAGTTTATTATTCAATGCAAAACACAAAAAAAAACTTAACAAAATTACACACACGAAACGCACATAAAAAATTTTAAACAAAAATTTGAAAACAATTACAAAATTACCAAAACACAAAAAAAAATTTGTTCAATTTTATTCTCTTCTTCCAATTGCTAAGCCACAAGCTTAAAAGCGCACTTTGACTGCATAAAATTTAATTTTTTCAAATTTTTTTTTGTGTTTTGGTAATTTTGTAATTGTTTTCAAATTTTTGTTTAAAATTTTTTATGTGCGTTTCGTGTGTGTAATTTTGTTAAGTTTTTTTTTGTGTTTTGCATTGAATAATAAACTTTGTTTATATTTTATATAAATATTTTAAAGACTACATAAATGTAACAAGTCACTAAATAACAACAATTCTCATACAAGTATGAACATATTTATATATATTTCTATATATATATATATATATATATATAGGTAATGCTTTGATATAATTTTGTTTCTATCAAAAATGTTGCAACAATAATAATAATAATAATAATATTCATCTACATAAAATATGCATTTAATGTTTCTCATAAACATAACATTTGTACTTTATATACATGGATCATCATACTATATATTTATATATGTATATGTATATGTATCTGTAACTGTATATATTCATATATGTATATACATTTTATTGTTCGAATGCCAAAAGCATTTTACAGGCTGTTTTCATCGGTACAAAACTAACAAATGGAGCAGTGCATCTAGTTTCTCATTGTTTTTTTTTTTCTTTTGTGGGGGGCACTGATAACAATTCTATTTACTCTTATTCAAATATATAATATATATATGTATATATATGTCTGTATATTTTTTAAATGCGTATTTGAAAAATAGTGTCAACAATTCTTATTTATTTATTTTTATTTTTGTTTTTAAATTTTAATTATTATTTTTTTTTTTTTGTAATTCTAGTTTTGTTTTTCATTTGTTCTTTTGATTAGTTCATTCATCCGAGTGCAAAGCTCGAGTGACATTATGCTCTACGTAAATATATCAACAATTAACTAAGCAGCCAAGGCTCAGGCATAAATTAGTTTTTCTTTTTTTAAATAGTCAATTTTTTATATATAATAAAAAGTTGGACAATAGAGAAGACGACGTTGGTGTCTTTCGATTTTACTGATTGACATAATGAACAAATTGTAAAAATTGATTTGCTGCGCTGCAGCAGTAACAACAAAATTCATAAATATCTGAAATATCAACACAAGATTTAACAGATTTTAGTACAATGATCAAAACTTGATGCAAAGTAAACAAATTTTTCCAATTCTCTGCGACGAATTCCTCGTAGTAAAATTACAGTTAGCCAAAAGCTTCAACTAGGCTTCTTAGCCAAACTGGTTGATCTATAAGAAATGTTGCATTAATATTTTTTTTTTCATCAATATGAAATAATGTACAAACCTTCGGATACCGTGCCGTGGACTGGAAGGTGGCGTATTGCAAGGTGATGGCGGTGCCGAGCCACCCGATGAACCACGCGATGATGAAATCGATAGTGTGGATGCACGTGGCGCATTGCAACCCAAATATATAGCTGAACCCTTGTCAATCTCATGCAAATCCACACGTGATCCTGGTATTGAAGACGGCACCGAACCTTAACAGCACACAATAAAATGTTAGTCTATAGAAAATACGAGTCTACGGCATCATTACGCACCTGTATATGCATGTAGTCCTGCGGGACTACTGCGTGGACGCACTCCAAAACCACTGACAGTGCTGGCGCTACGTTGCAACTGATTGCTGCCATTACGCTCAGTTGCCGTGGTTTCCCTGCGACTGCCAGCACTGCTGACACGACCTGTGCCACTTGTGCTACCAACGGATTGTCCTCTGCCTGCCGCCTTTAAACTTTGTCGAGATGGAGAACGTTGCACCTGCATCTGTTGTTGTCGCTGCTCTCTGCGTGCATCCTCAATGGCAGCGGCATACTCAGCCGCCTCACTTGATGTTGTGGGACGTGTACTGGACATTGGCTGTTGGTATGCTACTTCATCTTCGGGTATGCGTTCATTGCCCACTGAGCGACGCGGTAATGGTGAATGTTTCGGCGATGTGGGACAAGATTGTGCTGCAATAACACTACCACCGGCAGCGCTATTAACAGTAAGCATGCTCGGTGATGCACTCACATTAGCATTTGAGGATTGAGCGCGTAGTCTGGAATGATTGGACGCACTCGAGGGACGCCGTCGAAATAAACCTTTGGTGGGGTCCATGTTACAGACACCTAAAACATTTCAAAATAAAAAACAAAAAAGAGAAAGACGAAAGTTTTCTTAACAACAAAAATCAAATAATTTTGTTTTTTTATTATTAATCTAATCTCAATAAATGTGAAATTATCTTTTAGTCTTAGGCTTGTTTAGGCTTTTTCGCTTAGAGGGCGTTTTCAATTTTATAGGCTTCTTTTTGGTCGGTCCCTTTGTTTTGGAATTCGATTGTTGTTGCTCTTCCATCGGTTTGGTTGCGCCAAAATTTTCAGTCTTCTTCAATAAATAAGATCCATGATTATTATCATCATCATCATTATCTAGATTTTTAACAAAGCGACCAACATTAGGTGCCGCAGTATAATATGTTACATTAGGCATAAGTTCCTCGCCCGAACTTGTACTTGAGCTATCATCATCCAGTAAATTGTCATCCTCGCTGATTGTATCAAAATCGCTAACTTGATCACTAGTTGCAACTTGTGATTCGCCACTGCTCGATTGATACAATGCTCTTTGCTTCCATTTCTCAAATATAAATTGTATAGTATAGGCAATATTTTGACTAGCTGGATCATTCCTTGGTCGTTGATCCCCAGGAGTTATGCTGCAAACATTGCCAATGGTATAAATGGGAAAATTCGCACCTGTAGGACACTTTTCACCACGCGAACAATTCCCTTCACAAATGTCACGATTCTGTAACAGCTCCTGATAGTTATCCAATGCCATGCCGCATTTGACACGATCAAGCTGTTCCAGGGCCGACGATGGGAAACGTTCACGTAAACGACGACGTTCCTCGGACAGTTTGAATTGTTCAAACTCTTGTAGTTGATTTTGGAAACCGGTATTGGGATTGGCCACAGCACGACCAGCGCGCACGACCTTTAAAGCCTCTTTCCAATTCAAATGTGTTGCCGTCATAATGTAAGCGACGGCAACCGTAACGGACCGCGACATTCCAGCCAGACAATGTATAAGGACATTACCCTCACGCAGTCTAGCAGCGTGTATAAAATCATTGCAGACGGAAAAATATTGGGATAAATTCTGATCTGGAGTATCCGAAGCCATTACACATAAATAATGTTTGTCCTGCAAAAAAAATTTCATAGATTAAATAAAGATAAAATGATTGAGAATAAGAGATGTTTGGGGACGTTACCGGCAAAAGACGCCTTGGACTGTCATGTATGGCTATAATGTGAGATATTTTGAATTTCTCCAGCTGTGTGTGATCCTTGGAGTCGCGGTAGTTGCCCACATATAGTCCCGGCAAGACCTGTAAAGCAGAGATATATTATATATATTAGCAATATTTAAAACAATTCAATTTTTTCTTGTATTTTGCATACATTTCCCATATGCCAATTCATTTTGTGTTAATTCTGAGATTAAAGTTTTACTAAATGGGAAAATTTGTTGTTTATTTTAAAAAAACGAATGATTACTAAAGATTGTTACGTATGTTGCTAGGGGTAACTAGATCCTGGTAACTATATAGCAGGGTTAAAAATTAGCCAATGAATTTGTTTACTTACCTTGTTCATGCCATTCCCCATGTTTCTTCATTTAAATGTTAGGCACACACGTTGCTTCAATTTAGACAGAAGAATTGGCCAAATAAAATAAAAAAGAAGAAAAATGCTGAAAAAGAAGAAGAGACAAATGTTATAATGCACATATCGTATATATAGTGTATATATATGACAAGTTCAGGGTGAATTCCGTTGTCATTTCAAGGGTAACACTATCGTACTATAAACACTGACTGAGGAAGAGGCGGTAAATCAGGTAGCTATCATCAGGTTCTGCTGCTGCTGTTGCTGCTTTTGCTTTTGCTTCGCTTGTTTTCATTCTTTCTGAGCTATTGTTGTATTGTGGCTTGCCCCTGATGAAAGTGCAAGTGGCAGCTGCAGTAGGTTTGTATGGTAAGCTGTTTGCAACAACTTTCATGGCCTTAACGTGCTACCGACAAATGGCAACCGTGTGGCAGGAACAGTAAGACAGACAGATAGATAGACAATAGCAGAGGGCAAAGCCTAGACATATAAAAAGTAATAGCAGCAGCAACAAAAGCGCGCATCCGTCTGCGGAAGTAAACAAACCTTGATGTCGTTGGCTTTGTTGCATCTCATTAGTGGCTTAGACATGCTGACAGACAGACAGACAGACAAAGAAAGAAGCAAAACACAAAAAAACCAACAAACAAACAAACAAACAGATAGACAGTCAGGGAGACCACCAGGGAGATTGTCAGGGAGACGGGCTGACAGACAGTCAAACAGTCAAATAGAAGGACATGCAAAACCAAATGTTTCACAATATTTGTGTGAAATATACGTTGCTCAATAATATTCAATTTGAAATGTCAAAGGTTATGCTAGGCCGTAACCATAACAGAAACACAAACACACACACACACAGACACATAAATATATATCTATGGAAAGAATAGATTTTGTTTGGGGGCCCTTGAAAGTAGGCAACAGTTGGTTGACGACCACAACACGCCCTTGTCTTTTGTCGCGCATTTTAAGCCAAGGCAAATAACAAACAACAAACAACAGGAAAATGCATATCAAGCTTAAGTCTGACAGGCCTTGACTTATGTAACTCAACAATGAGTGCAATATGGTTGCTACTCTTCCCACTCTGCTCTTACGAGGCACTTTTCATCATCATCCATGCTTAGCATACATACAGTCACAGTCACATAAGTTTTACATTTACATTTGTACTTAAGGTTTTGTGTGTTTAAAAAGTTCAAGTACAATGAGCACAAGTTGCTCTTTGTTAATTTTTAACAACTGACAATTGTCGTTGAGAAGTTGAGAAGCAGCATCACAAACCATAAGAATTGACGATTGCCAAGGATGCCAAGATGTGCCCCAAGATAAAGCACGTTTTGTCACGTTACACATTCTGTCATTAAACAACGCAAATTCTTACACAGCATGTGGCATGGGACATAAGGCAGCAATAACAATTGCTCTTAAAAAAAACACAGAAAAGACAAACTTAAATCGTCATGTGCAATTGATCGGACAGACAAACAGACAGACAGACCGACAGTCAAGTAGGCAGCAACTGTTAGTTTCTATGCGGCACAGCTGACATGGAATTCGATAATGCGCCAATGCATTAGCTTGAAACTGAAACAGAAACTGAAAGGGAAAGAGAAAGAGATAGAGAAACACAAACTGTGTCTAGCTCTAAATATAGCCAGAGCACAGGTGAATTTTGTTTTTGACTCTCTTGAGGATGAGAAAACTGATTTGACTACGTTTGACAGTTGCTCGAGTGTGAGATTGCAATGTCTAAGCTGAGTTGAGTTCGTGTGTCTCACTCTCTCTCTCTCTGTCTCTTTCTTTATATTTATGGCTGTGTGTGTGTCTGTGTATGCTAAGCTGCACGGCAAATATAAAAGTCCAACATATGCGGACATTTTACATGGCATTTATTTTTTCAAGCTTATCAATAAAAACACATCAAAATCGCATGTGTGTTTTATGAATATTAAATTACTTTATGAGATTTGAATAGATAAATAAAAAACGTAGCTATCGCATAATACATATCACAGTATTTATACATGTATTATACATGTATTATATATATTAAATATTTAAATAGAATAAAAAAAAGAAAAAAATATTAATAGCAAGTCACAGTCGAGTGCCCTCAGTAAGAACGCATAGCAAAATACACACTGCTTATAATTAAACTTGTCACCTTGCATCTCCATCGAAGCACCACACTGCACTACTGACTTCACAAAACTGACTCCCGCCGCGTTAATGCATTCTTTTTATAACATTCAACTCTCACTAGCCGGCGCTCTACGCATGAAGACAAATTGAGCGTTAAACTCTCTCTATTTGCGCTAAGCCGCTCACGATTGAAAGATGAAGCATAATTGCGGAGTTGGCTGCGCTCACGATTGAAAGAAGAAGCACAGCTGTAAAGAATCACTGCAGAGTATGCATGCATTTTCAAAGCTATGAAACAATTCGGCAGCTTTCTAGTAGTGTGAGAGAGAGATAAACATGCAGTACATTTAAGCTCTCCCTATCGTTCAGTGTCTAGTATTATGCAGAGGTGGCTGCGCTCACGATTGAAAGAAGAAGCACAACTATGAAAACTCATTTCAAGTATATGTGTAAGTGTTGTGTGCGTGTGCATGCAAAGCATTGAAACATTTCAAAGGCTGCCTTGTAGTGTGAGGGAGAGATCTACATACACAATGTTCTATTAAGCTCTCCCACTCGCGAGAGAGATCTCGGTCAGTGTCGAAAATTATGCAGGGACAGCTACGCTCACGATTGAAAGAAGAATAAAGAAATTGAAAACTCACTTTGCGTTATCATTGTGTGTGCTCTTGCATAACTTTGTGAAGTTGTCGGCAGTTGCCATGCATGGTCAGTGAGAGTGTGAGAAAGAGAGAGAGAGCTTGAATACAAATGCCTGCATTTATATAATAACAAAAATAACTGTCTGATATTAGAATATTGATTAGTTTTAATAAATTATAATATTAATAAAAATAATTGGTATACTATTATCATACAAATGAAATAATACTCGCAATGACCAAATATTACTATAGACAAGTAATGCGACAGTAAAATTCATTACTGCTAAGTTGTGCGATGCTTATTCATAGGATAAAAACAATTTCCAATATATATTCATTATTATCGACTTAGATATTGCAACAAGTTTTATCATAAATTTGAAAGAATTTTTTGCATATAAATAGAAAAATTGCCACAAATACTTGCCAAAAAAAAAAAGAGCCTAAAAAAATTTGCATGCCTTTAGGCGCCAGAATAAAAACAGAAATAAATTGAAAATGCAATTGATAGCAAGACCTGCTTTAATTAAAAAGAACACTTTGGCAGCATGTTTGGGCTATTAATGAAAGAGAGAGATGGGAAGAGCGGCAAGAAGACAGAGAGAGAGAGAGGGGGAGAGACAGTAAGAATATATGTGGTCGGTTGGCCTTCAAATTGGCCATTTTCCATGTACAGCGGCAGCATTTGAAGATGCCAAACGTTTATGTATTTAATACTCTTCAAAAGCCAAGTTACATGAATGAATGTTAGACAAAACTTTGCAAATTGCTGCGAGCAAAATATTTTTAGTCTTAAAAAGTCTTATATATATATATACTTTATATATTCCTGAAAAAAATCTAGACTAACCACAAAACATAATTCGCTTGTCGTACAGTGCTTCCAAGGAATTTAAAAGAAAAATATCAATAAAATCTTAAAGTGTATTAAGTCTTTGGCATGCCGCAAATAATATTTTAGCTTTTTATTTTTTTTTTATTTATTTTTTTTTTGCTTGTCTATTGTCTGTGTCTTTGCAATGGAACTGCTGCCAAAATATTTTCACTTTGCTAATTATCAAGATTTTCATAGAATGTGAATATATCTAAATGTACATATAGATATATAAATATATCTGCTGACAATTTCATATAAAATTTCCACAATGTTTTTTTATTTTTTTTTTTTTTTTTTGTTGGTCGTCGACTAATCAAGTTTATTGCATGTTTCATGGAAAACAATTTAATTCAAATGAAAAACTGTTGTCTGCATAAATTCAACACGGACTCGTGACCTTGCCGCTTAGCCAATAATTGTGGAAAACAAGAGACCGAACATGTCGCCTCATGTCCCACTGTTCACTGTTCACAGACCACTGTCCACTGTTGGCTGACGGCTGATGCCTATCCGCTGCCCGCTGACCATTGCCTTTGACTCTATCAGCGGGCAGTCAATTATAGCAGCGCTTACATTTCTACATCAGCAATACACGCATACAGACACATATGCAAGTGACACACCTACAACACACACACACGCATACATACGCATACATACATATAAGACTGACAGTGCTGTGCAGTTAAATGGGCTGACGCTTTATGGCTCCATTTCTAGTCGTTGAGCCAATCCCTGGAACGAATAGAAAACAAAAAAAAACACACATGCCTCTGGACTCAATGGTCATGGGATACTCCAACAGTTCGACATCCCACAGTGAGCTTGAAAATTGTTTGCCTGAAACTCAGCAAACTGAGCGTTGTAATAAATGTCTGTGCGTGAATCTATGTGTGTGTTTTACCCTATGAACCATGAAAAGGACATACACAACAACAATCGAAGCTCACTCACACACACTCACAGACACAGTTATGCATAGTATATGTACGGCGGCTCATGAAGTTTGCCTTTGCTTTTTTTCACTACTTATAAACATATTCAAAGAGACTTGCCTTTGCCTAACGCACAACACAGTAAGACACACACACACACACACACATAATACACTCACACATGTGGAATAACAATCATTTTATAAGCGGAAACCCGAAAAAGTAAAAGTAATATTTGCTATTTTGAGCATAGAAACAGGACGACGAAGGCAAAGCATGTATAACATTTGGAGTATGTGGACGGACATATACAATCAAATGTCAGAGAAAGTCAGTGGAGTGTATATGCGTGTGCGTGTGTGTGTGTGTGTGAGAATATTGAAGATGTGTTGTTTTGAAAGTTGAATGTGGTAGCCGGCAAGACGCCAAAACCGGCAGCCGGCTGTCTTCACGTGCTGCCATAAAATGTTTTATTAGCATAAACAACAACAACAACAACAAGACAAACAAAAATCAGCAAGCGTAGCATAGAATGACAGTGAATGGTAGTAAGATGGAGAGAAAGAGAGAGAGAGACACGCAGAATCAGCCGTTTTTCACTGTATCCTTGTGTCATTGCTAGTTTAGCTATGCCTGGAAAAACCTAAGGTTCTAGTAGGTTCAAATATTTGCATTTGGCCTAAACAAATGTTGATAGTGTGCGTTCGTTTCATTTTTTTGGTAAGCAACAAATTCAAGCACAACAAGACAAACTTGCTGACCAGCAGCCCCTAGTTATATACAAAATGATAGCCAGAGATAAAGTGCGTCGCAATCACAGTGAACTGACAACGGTAATAAAACTCAAAATGTGATTAGATGCCAAGAAGAAAACCCCGTTAAATGAATGACGGTTGGCTAAAACAAAAACAACAACAACAAGAACATTAGCAGCAGCAACAGCAGCAACAGCAGAACAAAATCACGTCAGTTAATTAGCTGCATTCTTTGGTGAGCACTTAAAAACGAATCTGTGGTCTGCTCTGGCGGATTAAGGGTAAGGTTCAGTTCAGAGTTAATGAGCATTTGGTATTTCACATTCATTCACAAACATTCAAAATAAATAAATAATGCTGCAGGTCGTCTGCTCAGGTCACATATGTGGCACAGGCAACAGCAGCAACAGCAGCAGCATATGATCCTGAATACTAATTTGCTGTTGCATGTGAAATGATTTGAACGTAAAAAGCTTTTTTTCCCCCTTTTTATTTTTTTTTGTGTGCAGCAAGGGAAATTACGCGAACTTAATTATTCAACTTGTCTGTGTGAGTGTGTGTGGAGTTTATGAAGCTGCAATTAACTTGAATTTATATGTTAGGGTTATGAGTGTAGTTTACGACTACTTCTTCATACTATTCACACTGCTATTCAACAAACTACTCACAGCAACAACAACAACTATTCATTACTATTATTCACTATAGTGTGCAGTACTCATAGCAATCATAGAAACTCATCTAAAATGAATGTCATTGCCATCAATGCTCTGGGCAAAATGATTCGAATTCGATTGCTTTGCCATAAGGCATGAAATTGTTATTGTTGTTCTTGTTGTTGTTGTTGTCTGTGCAGAGTAAGTGAAATTGACGGCACATTTAGCTGCATTTTCACACCAAACATAGGACCAGGCAACTCTTGGCACATGCCACACACAGGACTAAAAACAATACAAGACTTTGCCACGGGTTTTTTTTTCTTCTTCTTCTCTCTCTCTGTTCTTTTCTTTCTGTGTTCCTTTTTTTTTATTACTCATACGACCCTCGTATGTTGGTACAGTGGAACGGTTGACTAAATTATACTATAAAGCGTTGAAACGGGTAAATGCTACACTAATTCCCAACTTGCGTGCAGTAATTTTATTTTATTTTTTTTCGTTGTAAACGTAAAATCCGCCGTATCACACACAGCAAAAAAAAAAAAGAAAAACCCAATAATATAATAATAAAAAAAAAAGGAAAACAAAAATTGCAAATTACGCCATCCTGTAGAATAATTTTCGTTTTCCAAGGTGTTAACGGCGCTGAATTGTGTCGCAAAAGTAGCCAAAAGTGAACTCAACGCCACAGACCACAAGAAATAATTACACATAAATTGAGTAAAATTATTATAATACTATACGTACGTTAACTTTCGGGTTATTATTGCTGGCGCTCCTGCTACTGCTTCTGCTCCTGCTACTGCTACTGCTGGTGTTCTGGGACTATTACAATGTCTTCGGTTCGTTGGGTTTACTTCAAATTATGGGGGCTGCATTTGGCGCGTGCTTTAACGACTCCACAACTTCATCGGAAACTGTGACTGCGACTTCGACTGAAACAAGAGTTGGGTTTGGCAGCGAGGTGGCAATCGGACGTGTCTCGTGTCAGTGACTCCTTCGCGGCTGTTGTTATATCACAAGCCGTTTAACGGCAACCAACGGGACGCCAGCGCCAGCACTAGCGCCCGCTAATGTCTCACAAGCAACGCTAAATTTTTTACTTTTTGTTTTTTTTTTATTGTTGATTTCTTAATTTGTTTATACTTGAAATTTTTTTTTTTTGTTAGAAATATATTTTTATATGTTGTATGTGTGAGCTGACAGTAAATTTCTATTTTATTTAGAAAAATTCAACAATTTCTTTATTTGATTTTATTTTATTTTATTTTTTTTCGTGTTGCGTTATGTGCAGCTGGAAAAACGTTGTAGTGTGTGTATTGAAAGGTTGGCAGAGTAGAGAGACGGAAAGACGTAGTGACAGAGAGAGTGAGAGTCAAAGACGTAAAGGCGTTGAGAGACGAACGGAGTAGCAACAACAATAAAAACAACAAAGTCTAAACCGCAACAACGGTGCGAGAATAGAAAGAAAAAAATAAGAAGAAAAATAATAGTTAAGTTTTGTTTTTTCTCCGGATCCGTTAAATGCGCTTAAACGCCACAGACGCTGTTCACTGACTGAGCCACACAAATTTTTTGAGATCCCAAATAAAAAAAAAAGGAAAATAAAAGCCTTAACACAAACAGTGCCGTTGCATGCATGAGTCGGAAACACACACAAATTGAGTGAAATGCCAGCCGAGGGCCATGAATGAAGGTATCCACAGTTCCTCGGCATGCGCATTGCGCATACGCATCAGAAGCGCGCCAAATGAAAAATCACTCAAAACTAAAGGCGAATTTCAACTTTGAGCTCAACGTTGTCGTCGTCGTCGTCGTGCGATTCAGTTCACATGGAAACCTCTTCTGTTGTTATATAATCATGGTAATGAACTGCCAGGCCAGGAGAGTAGACAATAAACACAAAGCGAAAGTAGAAATAAAAAAAAAAGTGTAGTAGAGGCAGGGTACACCTGACCGGCAAACAGAACTACTTAAAGCTGTCAGTCAAAATGTATCTAGCTATACTATACATACATACGTATGTATGTATATATGTTTGTACATAAATGGCAAATCATTGGCTGAACATTCATTGAATGCTCATTCAGGCGCATATCCGTAGCTATGATCCATATTAGTATCCATCGTAGTATATACAGTATACAGTATATCAATGAGCGATGACTTTGTCGACTCATCGCAACAAGCAGCTAACGTTTTTTTTTTTTTTTGGGGATTTGTTTGCATGACCCAGAACCTCTTAAAAGGCATAAAATATGTATGTATGTATGCATAAAGTATGCTTATGCATACATAGCAAGTATGTATGTACATATGTACATATCATATATAGACAAAAAGTGATGACGTTTCATACTATGATTTTCATAATTTGGCACAAATTTCAATTTGATATCGATAAATATTCATGAATATGTATATATATTTTTAAAGTAGTTGTATATATGTATGTTAGATGTATATGTACATATGTACATATGTATGTATGTATATATAGTCTTGTATATAGTAGCTGTTCGCAATTCTTTAATATGAATTATTTCAATTTTATATGTACGTTCAGCTGCCTCTGTTGCTGCTGCTGTTGCTGTTGCTGTTGCTGTTGCTGCTGTTGTTTCGTTGATCGTTGTTGTTGCCTACGCTCGAAATGATTTGGAAAACACATCGAACGCAAATAGCGGCAACGACATGCCAACGTCTTGTGTAGGCGCGTTGGTCACCACACACATATGTATGTTTACATATGTATGAGTGCAGTTATATATAATATACATACATATACCATATTTATATACATACATATGTACATATATATTCTACATTCTTTATATCTTTATGTCTGTTCTACGAAATACAAAAATACGCTGACGCACCTTGTCGTTTTGCTTGTTGGTTATGGCAAGAAGCAGTAAATAAATATGATTTTTCTTTTTAAATATAAAGTTAAAGTCCACAATTAGTCAGCTGTTACGCCTATTACCAATTGCAAATCGAAGTGATTGCTGATCGGCAAAGTCGACCGACCAATTGCCGCTGCCCTTCCCTTCCGTGTAGGTGTGCAATAACTAATGACGCAGTTGACGCTCTATGCAAGACAAGTGGGCGTCGCTGCCAGCTGCCAGATAGATAAACGTAGTACATACACCTACACTATCTCTAAATATATGTATATATGTATGTACATATGTTTGTATGTATTTAAGTTAACTTTGAGCTGCTAACAGCAGAAGCCATGCGACTGTCAGTAGAGCAGCTGCTGCTGTTGCTTAGTTTTAGCTTGTGGAATTCAGTCTACTATATGTCTCTCTCTTCCTCTCATATACTCTGGCTCTCTCTCTCTCTCGGAATATGAAAAAGCTTTTAGATACTTAGCTGATAAATTTTTTTTTTTTTTGTTGCTGTAGTTGTTTTTGCCACAATTGGCTATTTATAAATCTGATGTATGTGAATCTTGGCGCACGAATGGCCCACGATCACCATAGAGAGCTGTCAATAACTCTCAACAATACAAAAGAGAGAGAGAGAGAGAGAGAGTGGTACAGCGAGAACGAGAGCAATAGCGAAAGGTAGAGAGAGAGATGAGATTAATATGAGAAATGAGAAAGCAAAAACCTGAACGACATTGTTTACCAATTTAGGCTTTAACTGACATCGGCAAAAATCCGTTGCCTATGAAAGTTAACAATCTGTGTGCGCTGCTGCTGCTGCTTTCAGCTTCTACTTAAACTTGAGAGTCAAAGAGCGAAGCAAAACAAGAGCGCCTATACAGTGAGAGAGAGAAAGAGAGAGCGAACGAACGCTTCGTCCGCTACGAAGCAGCAACGTCGGCAAAGGTAGCAGAATTTAGGCAGCACGATAGCAAACGAACGTACATTGAAATAATGCTGGGCTCAGTTGACGAGTAACTTTGGCAGCGAGCAGTGGACAGTGACGTGTATTATTAGACTAACGGACTAGTGGACTACGTGCTCGAGTGTGTGTGTGTTTATCTACGTACATATGTATGTGTGTGTGCAATAGAAATGTGCAAAAATAAATAATCTATAGGTGTTGTATATTTAAATTGAACATATATATATATGTACATATATGTATGAGAATATATATATTTATTATAAATAAAAGCTATTATATCGCTCGCACACACACACAGACACAAAAAGAACGGAAAGTGAAGTAGAGTAAGCGAGAAAGAGAGAGAGAGGGAGATAAAGAGAGAAAAGAGCGCATCAAACGGAAATAGTGTCGAGAGTGCGTTTGTGTGCGTGAACCAAGCAGCTGCCGTAGCTGTGTTCGAAAGTGTAGCTAAATAGTGACATCACGCTATCAAAGACGAAGGCAAAGACGAAGGCAAAGGCAAAGGCAAAACGCAAACGTAAAGACGAAAACGTAGACGAAAGACTGAGCTGAGCAGCAATCAACAGTCGATATTTATTTTATTTTTTATTTATTTATTGTTGTGGAAAAGTCACGGCAAGTGGAACAAAGTAAAAAAAAAAAAAAAAAAAAGAAACCGCAGAAGCTAGTTGAAACTAAGCGTAACACTACAGCGATATTTATCGCACATAGCCATCAAAAAAAAATAAATAAAATAAAAAATCGAAGCGAATTTTTGTATCGAGACGCAAGCGACGACGTCTGCCGGTTGTACGCTGCGCTGCGGAAAGTACGAGAATCAACGGAGAAACCGCTGCCTCTCAAGGTGAACCTGCCAGCCAAAAACACATAGTGGCAAACAGCGGTAACGCGGCGCCACAGTTAAACAGCAGCAGCAGCAGCAGCGACAAAACTCAAAGTAAAATTATTGCGAAATTAGTCGCATCGCACTTGGAGGACGCAATAACGAAAACGGAAAGTGACACAACACGCTTGTGGTGGTGGCAAACAAAATGAAGCCAACTGTGATAGCAGCAAATCAAACCAGCCAAACTGGAGCTGGAGCTGGTAATGATAATGGTACAGCACCCGGTGGTGCTGGCATTAACATACCGATCAATCGAGATTATGGCACTGGCAATATGCACGGTCAATCATCACCGCAACAGCATAATCCACAATATCAGCAACATTATGCACAGCAGCAGCAGCCGCAACAGCAGCCGCATCAATTTTATAATAATCAACCAGCTTATGGATCACCGCGTCAACAGCACCAGCAGGTTCCTACAAACCAGCCGCAGCAACATTTTCAGGTAAGCTTAACTGACTGACTGACTGACTGGCTGACGGACTGGTTCATACATCAGCTACACCAGTTGTTCCAAGGTTGTCCCCCAACTTGTACATATAATATGTATGTACATATGTATGTACAATGTTCGACAAGGTCGCTTCATGCTCTTGTTGCCGTTTTTGTTGTTATTGTTTTCCGACAGACATTGAAAATTTACTGAAAATAATGTGAAAAAAAACACACACACACACACACACATACACACTTTTATTTTTGGGGACACGGAATCCTTCAGATAGCTTGTTTCCCCCCACACACACTTCTCATCCTCCCTCTCTCATCCGATAGCAATCAATTAATTCGCAATACTAGAAACAATGCCAATGACGCATACGTTGCGTAAATACAAATTGTCATGGACCCCCTGGAGCTTGTAACATACGTAACTGCTACATACGGTAGCGACTGCACATGTGAATTCTATATATATGTATAGGGGTGTGTGTGTATGTGTGTGTGTGTGTGCTAGCAAGTCAAACAAAAGCGTTGCCTTGCCATTTAAGGTATAGTGCATTTAAAACCCCTAGAATAGAAGCACACTGAGTCAAGTATGTATGCATACACTATTGACCTACTCGGACCTGGCCAAGTATTTGTTTACGTATATACATATGTAAATATGTATGTATATAGCAGGAGATTACTTGGCAGGCAGTCGAGTCAATGTGGCGTATGATTAATATTATGCCACATGCGGAAATTTAGTCCGAACGCAAGAATATTTCTGACTAAAAGTACAGCTGATTATATTGCCTCCAAACTAATCTTATTACTTGACATGCAAAAGCAAAAAAAAAATTGTTCAAGTGTTTTTATTAACTATATATATAAATATATAGAAG
Organism: Zaprionus obscuricornis; assembly: GCA_037044475.1. Taxonomy (NCBI): domain Eukaryota; kingdom Metazoa; phylum Arthropoda; class Insecta; order Diptera; family Drosophilidae; genus Zaprionus; species Zaprionus obscuricornis. The sequence goes on from JBAMBR010004083.1 coordinate 19,666, forward strand.
AAGCAGTAGAAGAAGACGAATTCATTGCTCGATTTTGATATTTAGAAAATATTTCTAGAAAATGCGCGATGATAGACAAAAGCAAATGCTCTGCTCAAGAGTAAAAGACTGAGAGAGAGAGAGAGAGAGAGCGAGAACGATTGAGAACTTATTAAAAGCACAGCAGCGATGAGTAAATTAAAATCTCAGCATACATGTATGTACATATATACATGTATGTATGTATGTATGTATGTATGTATGTATGTACATATGTCTATGTATTGTTACGTTCAATATTTTCAAGTCTGCTGGCGCCTTGGCACTAACTATAGGTGCAATAACTTATCTATGTAGATGTAAAGACTATGTATGTACGTGTGTGGGTGGGAAAATGTTAAAGTATGAAGTGATGTATGCGTATGTACATACATACATATGTAGTTATAGCTAGATGTACATTTGCTTTGAATATAGACGGCAACAGCATGAAAATGATCAACATTTCGCTGGCCAAGAACTGCCTAGCTATGTTTGTCTGTATGTCTATCTCTCTGTCTGTCTGTGCTGTCTGTACTGTCTGTCAGTGCTTGCATTGAACATGCTGAAAAAGTAAATAAATATTCACATTCCATTGTCGACAATTTAATAAACAAAAAATTGTTATTATATACATATAAAAATGACTTTATGAGCACAATATAATTATATTGGCAATGTTTTATGACAATTTAATTAGTTTATGCGCGATAATGAAAATTAACTATTTTTTATATGTGAAACAATTGTGCAAAATTTTTATATATATTACTCAATATTTGCCATATACATATATCAGTTATATATAGTATATATAGTATATATATAACAACTTTGTGTTATTCACACCTCTAGAAAATGCAATCATCATTTATCAAATAATTTTTTAAATTTGTTGCGCATGCAGCGCGTAATTTTGTTTATGAGTTTGCTTGCCATTTGTTTAATAATTTGTTTACAGTTTGACTGTTGCAAAAATTATGAATTTTACTTGTAAGCTATATACATACATACATACTTACACACATATTTACATACATAAATTACATGTAATACACAGCAAAACCAAAATCAAAGCGCAAATCGTCAAGAGAGTCGTGAAGTTTCGAGAATAAATTATAAAAAAAAAAGAAGAAAAATAAAGAGCGCTAAGCGTAGGCGGCATTAATTTGCAACTGTTTTGCTATAAAATGGCTAAACACAAGCGACAGTTGCTTCATTCAAAAAAAGACAGTCGAACGTTTAATACGTATACAACGCGTCTCGTGTCGCGTAACCGGAAAGACAAACACACATACACACATAGAGCATAATAGTGCATAGTGTAAAAAGAGAGAAAGAGACAAAGAGAGTGAGAGAGAGAGAGAGAGAGAGAATTGTAAAACAAACTGTTAACTGATAAAGTAAATAATTTATTTAAATAAATACAAAAAAAAAGGTAATAAAAAAAAAAAAAAAAATTCTAGTGAATTTATAATCAACTTAATTCGTGTCGTTAATGAAAAACTGTTTATTTAGACATCGAACAAGTAAATATACACACACATACACACACCTACATACATACATACATACATGCATACATATGTATGTGTGTGTACATACATTAAATAGCCGCACGTCTATTTATACGTTGACGTCACTTGTTATTGCTGAGGCTGCAAGTTGTGATTGCTTGTCATACAAACACAAACACACACACACACATATACACACTCACACATATACAGACACGCAAACAGACTGCGAATTCAAGTGACTCATAAGCTTATTTATAAACAATTCGCCCACTGTACACAAGCACAGCAAACACTTGAAACAATTTTGTATAGAGACTGTTCTAATATTCTGATTCCCATTATTCTTATAATCATTATGCTTATTCCCATTATTCTTATTATTGTTTTTGTATATTATAGCCGCCCTTTGGCTTTGAACCCAATATGGATATGGATATGGATAATATGTTTCCACGTTCGAGACTTGGACGCTTGCATCATGATCCATTTGCTGGCTTTGGCGGCACACGTAAGCGGAATAGTTTGCACGATCCCCATAATCAAACCCATCCCCAGGCACATTTAATGCATCCTGACGATGACTTTTCTCATTATTTTGACGACGCAGCAGACTTTGGATTCCCACAACTATCAACATTGGGTCGTCGTGGTCGCATTGGTGGCGGTGCTAATAATCACATTGATCACGATGATGATTTCTTTAATAGACTGCCATCGGAGTTCCGTCAATACATACCAGAAGGCTTTGGCACACGTCGAACTGCTGCAACTGGCAACGGCCCTCAACAACATCATCAACAACATCAACAGCAACCTTATCAACATGTGCAACCACAGAGTTATCAGCAAGATTATGGCATGCCACAGCAACAGGCAACAGCAACATCACCACAACAACAGGCACAACAAGTGCCACAGTCGCCCTCAAAGCGTCTCTGCGATGCAGCTATTCAAACGGAAGATCCCACAGGTCGCTCCGAGGTTGATTGTGCACCATCGGTCAATCTAAATCAACATGGACTTAGGAATACTGTGGATTTGGGTGTGAAGAGCAGTGCTGAACAAGATCAAGGGCCACGTTCACATTCGGCACCGCCACCAGAGCAGCAACAACTTAATCAAGAGTATCAACAACAGCAACATCAACATCAACAACAACAACGTCCAACACCACCACCACAATATGGTACACAGACTAGTCCATCCATACAGCAGCAACAGCAGGCGCAACCACAGCCGCCGCAATTCCATAAGACTTACTATCCGCCACAGCAGCAGGCGCATCCACAACAGAAGCAACAAACACCACCACCGCCACAGACACCTGGCGGCAGCTATGTGCGCACCATACCCATTTTTGTTGAAGGACGCACTGAGCCCATTATCAATGCACACAAGGAGATACCAAATCAGAATGCTCCACCTAGTGGTAATACGGCACAAGCATCGGCACATGCTCATGCACAGGCATACGCTGCACCTCCATCACAGCAGCAACAGCAGCAGCATCATCAACAGCAACGTCCTAGTCCAATTAATACTCAGCAACAGCAGCAGCATGCTGAAGCACATGCAGACAGTGGTGTTGGTTTGCCACCACAGACGCCACATACCGTGGACTCTATTCAAAAAATTCAAGATATACAACGGGATGTGCTTGATCTTATGGCTAAAGTGGAGCAATTCAAGGGCACACGCCAGGACAAGGAGTATGTGTATTTGGATGAAATGCTGACAAGAAATCTACTTAAACTTGATACTATCGATACAAATGGAAAGGATAGCATTCGACTAGCCCGCAAGGAGGCCATCAAGTAAGTCTTAACATATATATATGCAATATTCCAAGATTTAATACTTACTTGATTTCTCTCTCTCTCTCTCTCTTTCTTTAGATGTATACAGGCATCGGTGAATGTGCTTGACGCCAAGGCCGAGGAGAATGCCAGAATAGCAGCAGGTAACACTGAACCTGCGTCAGCTCCAGCTGCAGCAGAGACTGTAGAGGCAACAGCCGCCGCTGAGGATGAGGCTAATACAACTGCTGCAGATGCAGAACCTTTAACGCCACAGCCAGTTGATGCTACCAAAATATTGGAGCCAATACCCCTGCCACCACCACCAAGTGCTGTTGATGATACAGCTAATGCTACAACAGCTGCATCCACCACAAGTGATGCTAATAACACAGTCGAGGATTTAAAAGCAGAGACTACAACGGTGACGGAATCATCCGAATGATGATCGTATCGCCTGTACAAGGCGAATGTTACGAAGGAGCTACGCAAATTTACCAAATTTAAGTAGTGAAAGATCTTAAATTTTTAGTATGTTGTATTTATAACTCGAGTGGGTCAAAAAAAATCAGATTAGAAAAGTTTTTAATTATTGATTGATGAGAATGTCTGTAAAGCATTGAGAGATTGATTTACTGATCAACTTTTTATATTCAATATGTTTTTGCTATAAGGCAATAATCAAATCTCCAAGCATATATGGTATATATAAATATATATTGTTAAATTCAGATTCATTGTGAATATATTAAATTCTATAGTTAAGGGGTTAAAAAGTGCCTTCTGCTAACGTAAATTTTGAATAGTTTTTATAGCTCTAGAAGAGCGATTGAAACATCTTTTTATTTTTTTTTTTTGATGCGACATTAAAACAATAAAAACATGAAACTCGAGATGCATATACAAAATACGAATATGTAAACTTAGACTAAGAAAAACAAAAAAAAAGAAAACAAAATGTTAAAAATGACAAAAGTGCAAATTGCAAATTGATATACAAAGAAAAAAAAAAGAATGTTAAAAGTTTTAAACAAATTAATTTGGGGAAATATTTGTCAATAATAATAGTAATGATATTTGAATAGTTTTCTAGACACACAGATGAAATGTTGTAATTAATTATTTTATTTTTTTACAATATGCTAACAGCAGACCGGAGAGTATGATCTCATACAAAATCCATATTGACGACAGGACTTCTCTCGATTAACTGTTGCAAAAGTTGACAAAACAAATTGTTAAACAAAACAAACAAACAAAAAAAGTAAAGAAAACAATGAAAACTCATTCATATTTATATATGTTATTAATTAATAAAATAAATGTAGATATTGTTCACAATATAATACACGTACAAAAAAACTAAAAAAAAAAACCCCTGGCCGTTAAACAGAGTATTGTATTTATAGAATAGATACAGATTCATATATGTTGAAGAAGGTTTTTCTTTTCTATTGTTTTTTTTAAATACTTTTTCGTTTATCATTTGTTTTTTTTTTTCAGAATACATTTACAAATGTGTTGACAAATACTTTAGTGCATGAGCATAAGAATATAAGAAATATTTAAATATTTTCCAAAAAAAAAATCGTATAGTTAACAATCAAAGATATATAAATATATATCTATAAAAAAAAGTATTCTGAAAATTTTTTTTTTTTAGGCACCCATGACAGGAAAAAATCACAGGCGACATATTAATATATATATATATATATATGTATATAGTGCATATAGTGTTGTTATGAATTACAATGTTCTTGTTGTTGTTGTTTGCTTCTTTTTTTTATAGTCAGTTTATAGGCATTATTAAAATAGTATGGATTGCATTATTGTTCACGATATTACAGTAAGATGTATATATATGTTTATGTATATATATATAAATGTATTTTTAAATAGTTTCGATAATACGAGTATACTCCATAAATAACAGCTAGATGCTGTAAAATGCATAGAGTTATCATCTAGCATAAAAAAATTTTGGATGTATGTATGTTATGTTGCCATAGATGCAGTTGCCATATTAGATATGGTTATGCATTTTGAATGAATTTCAGTTAATGATTTCGACATAATTTGCCGGAAACAGTCCATAGGTTCCATCGGGGCCCAATCCTTGCCACCATCCCTCATCGATTTGATCAATGTGTGTTATAACATCACCGGGATCAAAAGTAATTTCTGATTCATCAGCTGCCTGATAGTCATATAATGCACGTGCTCGCAAACCTAAATCTCCAAGGCTCTCCTGACATATAAAATCATCCTCATTGACTAGATCCGATACTAAAATTAATACGATATTAATATTGCTAGTTTAAGAGAAATGTTAGCGCTAAATCTTACATGCATTACGTTCCAGTGTGCTTAATCCTGAAGTCTTAACTGATTGCGACTGCTGTACTGTAACTGATACTTTGGTGCGCACCTCTTCCTCCTCCTTGTAGACAGCTGTATCGGTTTCATTGGACGATGTCGTCTCATCTGGCGACTGTGATTGCACCGAATTTGTTTTACTGTGTGGTGACCGTTTAATGGTCGAGAATTGTTCACTTTCATGAGCCAATGGCAAATCCTCAGCTGGTTGCACCTCTTCCTCATTAATAGCTGCTATAGAAACTACTTCAGCTGCAACTGGCGGCACAATAGCAGCTGGTGTAGTTGTTTCTACAGTTGGATCTGCCACAACTGTTGGTAGTTTAATGGGAGACACAGATCGTTCGGGTAAAGTTTGAGTCTGATTAGTATTGAACACATTAATACGTTGTGCAATGGAATTGCGGGCAGGTTTTGCTGGTGGTTGTGTATTAAGCCTGCAACAGACAAATTCTTGAGTAAGACATTTTAACTTGAGCTAAGTCAGCACTTACTTAGATTGCAGCTGACCCTCACTGGTATGTTTGGTAAACATGGCCTTGGCAGCACCCACACGAGAACCAATTAATTCTCTTGCCTCCTGGTTACGTGCTTGTCGCATACGTTCTGCATCTGTTTGAGTATTACCAATGGACGCCAATGTTTTCTCTGGACTTAATGGTTGCGGTGAACTAAAATATATTATAAAAAATAAGATAAGTAATTACTTAGAAGCTTAAGCAATATGTATGCTATGTATTTATGGTTGATAATTACGTTTTTATGGGCACATGCGCTGTCTGTAGTTTTGTTGTGCTAACCACAAGCTTTTCACGTTCTTTATGTTCCTTTTCTTCACGTGCACGCTGCTCTTGCTCTAGTTTTTGTAATTCTAAACGTTTCGCTTCCTTTTCAGTCAATTGGCGGCTCTTCTCCTCAGCTTCTTCTTTTTTCCAAAAATCCTGCATAACAGTGGCATTTAACTCCTTCGTAGGTATAACACGCGTATAGTTTGTACCAACGGGCACCTTTTCCTGTGGCATTGCACCACGGGGTTCCTTAAAGCTATACGCTGAACTAACAGTACTCAACTTTTGTAGCAAACGCTCCAAATCAATGTCATCCTCATTACGTGCATTGATTGTTAAATGTGCACCGGATAAAAGTTTACCCACATCATGTATATGGTTGGCACATGTGCCCTTGCGTAGCACAGGTGCGCCTTCGCCCTTTATATTATGTGTTACAAAAATAAATTTGATAATCAGATAAGATAAGTAAAAATAAAATATGAGAACCACCTGTGTTCGTATGAGTCACTTACCTGCCAGTTAACCAGCAAATATTTATTGAGACCTGTTTTTGGATCTTCAATTTGTAAAAATGCATACATTATCTTTCCACTATTTAGATCCTCGCTCAATTCATCGACACCACCATCTCCTTTACCCACTAGCTTTAATTCATTCGTTTGTCCCTCATAGCCAAAAAGTGACCAATTGGTGGTACTTTTTGTGTCCAGCACATCTTTCCAGGCGTCCACAATTTGTGCCCGATGTTTTTCAAAACTAATTGCCATTGTCTTTTCACACTTATTTGGTATGGGGTGCGTACTGGCTGCGCCGTCTAAACGTCGGCAAACGTCGACTGCCAACGACCTTGACTAAAGCCGTGTATTGCGAAAATATATCAAAGAAAGACACTTTGGAAAACTTAAACTTTCACTTATTCTTCCTTTATTGGTGCAATCACCGTCACTTTATATGGCCGCTGTAAGTCAACACTGGACAGTTTTCTCTTTATTAGCTGACTAGAGGTTTACAATTACAATTTGCACATTCACATGCAGCAAGCATACAAAATAGACACACACTTTGATATGGAATTTGTTGACTTTCTATCGATATATAGCCGATATTTGTGCATTCCCATACATCATATATCGAGTTTAAATGTAATGAATTTAGATATATTTATCGATTATGTTATCAAAGTGCATAATTAGCAAATGTTAACCTTTTATTTTTGGTATTTTTTAGTGCTTTATTTAGAAATTGCTTTACAACATATGTTTTTACAGTTATTTTGATTTCAATTGAAAACTGCAAAATTTTTGATTGCGACGACTATTTTATTCTAATCGATGAACCGATCCTCTTGATGTTATTTCAATTTTTTCCGTTGAGTAAGTTTCGGAACTAAATTCATTATCATCTTCAAAATCATCCAATTCATCTCGCACATAGATAAAGTTATAATTCTTGTCAATTCCAACAAAATATGTTGGCATTATGCCGCGACCTTTAACAAATGTTGGACCACGATAATCACAATGTATACCACAATTTTTTAATGTTTTTGCCGTATCTTCAGTAACTTGAATTTTTCCTGCTTCACCTGTAGAGTCCATACGCGATGCCATATTCACAGCATTACCCCAAATATCATAATGTACCTGTGAAGCACCCACAACGCCAGCCATAACTTCGCCAGCTGAAATTCCAATGCTAATATTCGCATTGAACATAATACGATCAATAGTACGCATACTTTGGAAACCAGTGTTGCAAGTCGCCAAAGTTCGCATAAGATCCAAAGCAAAGGAAGTTAAAACAAAAACTAATTCCTCATTATGCGCCTTTTTCACACTGTTGCGTTTTTGAAATGCCGCAATAGATCTTTGAACACGTACAACTGAAAAATTGGAATTGGAAATTGGTATAATAAACATGAATAAGCTTGTCTGCATTGCATTACTTACCTTCTTGAATAACAGAATCATGTCTGCTACGTCGCTCACTTATGCGATCCGAGTAACGAATATCTAATCCGCAAGCTGCCATATATGTTGAACCGACAATTTTGATTTTTTCCACTAGAAAATCTTCCCTATAATACGACAACTAAAAATTGCATGCAAAATTATTAAAAAATTAATTAATTAAGATTGATTATTCTATAACTATATATAGAGTATACTATAGTCTTGGATGAACCCTTACAATTCTATCAAATTCAGTTATGATCTCATTAAGTATACGCAAATTCGGCAAGTCCAGTTCAAAATTTTTAAGTGTTGCAAACATTACAGATACACATTCGTAATCCTCATAGTATAGCTCATGTTTGGCCAAAGATGAGAGATAGACATCAACTAAAATAATTAAAAGTTATAAGTAATGATATGTAAATGAGTTAAGTTCTAGTCGAAGCAAAATTTGAAATGTTTTTACATATTCAATATTTGGTATTTTTAGACAGTCCAGTATTTTGTATTAACCAGACTTACCAACATGAGATGGCAGTATATTATGTAGTAATATAATAATAGATTGATCAGCCAAACGTCCATCGTTCTGTTTCTTTTTAAGCTCAACTCTCCATCTATGGGAATATGAAATAAATAAAAATTGATTTTCATTGAATGTATGAATGAATGAATGAATATACTCACTTATAGTTCATTTTACTGTTAAATTCATTTTGTCTTTCCATTAGACAAAAACTAATAACGGTTGTAATTATGAGCATACAGTGTGCATATTCAGCCAAGAAATACGGATTCGTAGATACACTATGATGTATTAGGTATTCATATTGAAAAAATATGGCCACAAAATATATACATGCTTCCAAAAAAGCAAGTACAACTTTCATCATGAATGGTATACGGGAGAATATCATAGTCATGCCAATAATTAGACAAAACATATTTGTCAGGGACCAGGGATGAAAGCAGATTTTTAAATCTGGTTCATAATAATATAATTTACTTTCAATATGCAAAATTTCATATTCGGCTAGTTCACAGTCCAGCTAAATGTTGTGATTGTGATTTTTGGTGATTAAGTAGTAATGAATCAAGAATATATATATACTTACCACCATAATAGATATTTCACAGATATAGGCAATTATAATATACATATAGATAACAACACGTAAGATTAAATTACTTTGTAGTTTCTCGGTAAGGTAAAAAAAGAAACAACTAACAAATGAATATTTGGTATAATTACTACCATATCGCCAATAGCAAAGTTTCTTATACCATGTAAGAAAGACAAGTAACACTAGGCTGATCGATACCCAGTATGGTGTAACATTTGAAAAATGTACACCTGCCTTTGGCTTACGATAACCAATTTGAATTTGCACTAGATTGGCGCCAATGACACATGTTATAAGTAAACTATATTTAAGTAGATAATCTGGTTGACGTAAATAACTGTATTCAAGTCGAGGATCCTTGAAATGTACTAGATAGAAACCAACAGAATGACCAATGCCGCCATCATCCTTTTTTCGAGTTTTATGCTTCCATCCAAAAAATTCTCGAAAACCCTCATTTTTACTATTTGTGAAATTTGGTAAAGTAAAAATTTAGAATATTATAATGAAACTTGAAGATCATAAATATACTTGTGTATATTACCTTCCGGGTCCACTTGGCATTTGTTGAAATGCCTTATGTAGCTCTGACTCAACTGAACTTTCTCGAGTCGACTCTTTATCGATATTAGATTCAAAAGTCAAAATTTCTCGAATACCAAAATTTTCAGTATCTACGTGTAGTGGAATAAGATATGTTTGTATGCCTTGCTTTATAAGAAATGGATCTTCACGTGCTGCATCGGTAGCAGGCAGCACTGTATACGGGTGATCGTATAGCAAATTAAGTGTTCGCTGGCTAATATGAATATGTCCTGGAACACCAGTTGCCTCCAAACGATTCGCAATCATAACATCGGGACCTATGTATATTAAAAATATTATATAGATAGCAAGGATGATTGCCATTGTGAATATTACTTACCCCAAATATCATATTGCAATTTTGAATTACCAAGTACACCCGCAAATAAACCTCCCGAATGCACGCCAACGCGTATATCGATATCCATATTTCGTTCCTTTCTAGAAAAATAATAGAAAAAATAATACAGAGAACACATTTCAAATATTTCAAAAAATGTATAATTCTTTATATCCTAACCTCAAATCTCGTATATCAACAATCATACAATGACCCAAAGCTACACAACACTGAGCATGATCAGGATCCGGAGTTGTTAGACCAGCGACACAATAATAACAATCTCCCAAAAACTTAATACGTTGCACAGTGAAACGTGATGCTGCCTTATCAAATCTAGCATATAGATCATGCAATAATGTTACCAATTCCTGTACCGTTAGCTTTGTCGTTAAATACGTATAGTTAACAATATCAGCATATAGTATACTGACATCGGGATGTATTTGTATAGCCATAATTTTATCCTTAGACATAACATAATTATGATGCTTCTCCGCTTGTTTAATCCGATTTCGAATATCATCTTGAATTGGTTGTGCGATTTGTTGCGGTAATATGCTATGTAGGAATAATTTCTCTTTGGCACGTGCATTACGTAAAAATATATCTTCCATAACATATTGATGGCGATCAAGCAGGGATGAACATAGTATTATATCACGGGTAAAA
>JBAMBR010004084.1:0-18517 GCA_037044475.1 Zaprionus obscuricornis
GCCCCAGACTTCTGGAATCATGTTTTATTCTCAGACGGGAGTAAGTTCTGCATCATTGGAATCAAAAAAAAAAATTTCAGTATGGAAGAAAAGAGTATAAGCGTCCAACAAAAAAAATGTAGTCGGCATTGCTAAACACGGTTGAAGCGCATTAATAGTGTGGGGGTGTATGGCAGCCAGCTTTTATTGATTCAGTTATGAATAATGGTGCTTACATAACCATTTTGTATAACAATTAATAACAGAGTGCTGAAAAATTGGGGCTTCACCGAATTTTGAATTTTGGTTCCAGCAAGACGACGACCCAAAGCATACGGCACATAATAAAAGGCTTTGGCTGCTCTATAATGTTAAAAATCAGAAGCAAACACCTCTTCAGAGTTCAGATCTCAACCCTATTGAGCATTTATCGGATCTTCTCGAAAGAAAAATCCGGAAAATAACAATTAATTCAATGAAAAAGCTCAAAGTGGTAATAGGGGAGGAATGGGGCAAAATTACATCAGGGGAAACAATGAAACTTGTAAATTCGATGCCAAAACACTGTAATGTTGAATATAATTAAAAGACAATTGCACGTCTGTGCAGTTAGGTTGTAGTTTAGATAATGCTTTATTGTAGATTTTTCCAAAACCGCTTAACCTAATGTACATATGTTCTTATATCTAAAGCTGCATAGCTGCGCTGCCACCGCAGAGACTTCCTATGTATAATTATTATATATGTATGTATATATATGAGTCAACGTGAAGGCGAAAGATTACTGACCTGTCGGTTGTATGAAACAAGCCGACGCTGCGCTTCTGTTCCCATTCCCATTCATATTTGTGCAATAAAAGTGAATTAAACGTTTTCTACACGTGGTTTTGCGAGTCTTACTCTCAGTCAAATTGTGCTGTTTTCAATCCAACGGTAATCACCGATTAGCGTTGATTCTGCATTGCTGCTATCTAGTAATCTCTTGCCCCTACCTAGTCCGGAGACGGCATGGGGGCTGGAGACGAAAGTGACGATTATGTTGTCGATTGGCAACAAGTGCCAAAACAACAAAAAGCTTCGAAGCGGACTGCCGTTTCTCCGAAAGTCAACAAAAAGAGAATAAAAGAGACACCACTTGATTTTGAACCAAGCACATCAAAATACACTACAAACAAACGTGAGGAGTTTAACACTGGTGAATATCTCAATCGATATGCATCACTGAGCGAAGGCGAATCTTCAGACGAAGAAAACACTTGCAATATATCTGACAATGTAAAAGACATGCAATCTGGAGGAACTACCCCTGACGAAGCAAAGCCGCCACCTGTATTTATATCAGACGTTGCAAATGTAACCAGTCTACTCTCTTATTTAAACGAAATAATTGACAAAAAAGATTACACGTACAAAACTCAGAGAAATGGCCATGTCCGTACTATGGTCAAATCCATCGAAAAATATAGACTTCTTGTGAAAAAACTTAAAGATGATAAAATAAAGTTTCACACTTTCCAGTTGAAGCAGGAAAGAGCATTCAGAGTGGTACTTAAAAATCTGCATTCCACCACGCCGGTTACTGATATTGAAAACGAGATAAGAGCCCTAGGGCATGACGTCAGAAGTGTAAACAACATTAAAAGCCGAATCACCAAACATCCACTCCACATGTTCTTTATTGATCTTGAACCTAACAACAACAACTCCGAAATCTACAATGTAAATCACATTGGAAATGCCATAGTTAAGATTGAACCTCCTAGGAAAGTTAATGATGTTGTTCAATGCTACAGATGTCAAGAATTCGGGCACACCAAGTCATACTGTGCAAAAAAATTCAAATGTGTGAAATGTGCTATGCAGCATCCTAGTCAGAACTGCCCTATGGACAAAGATCTTCCACCAAAATGTGTAAACTGTCAAGGTAATCACGCAGCTAGTTACAAGGGCTGCAAGGTTTATCAGGAAATAATGTCACGTAAATATAATAGTGGCACCTACACTCGTAACCGGAATCCCTCAAAAGTCAACATTCCTTAACCAAATTTTTCCCAGCCTCCTCAATTAAACATCAACGCTGACGCTAACGATCAACCTACTTATGCCCAGATACTAAATAATAATTACAATAACAGCAAAAACAACGATTCCCTTGCTAGAATAGAAAAGTTACTTGTAAAACAGTTTGAGCAAACTAGTAACCTATTAAATATGTTAATGTTAGTTGTCAACAAACTATGCAAATAGGTCTTCGTATTGCTCTATGGAATGCCAATGGGCTTACCAATCACTTAAATGAAATAACCGTGTTTGTTAAAAATAATGATATTGATATTATGTTAATTTCGGAAACTCACTTTAGTAGTAAATCGTACTTTAAACTTAAAGGTTATGATATTATAAAAGCTGATCACCCGTCAGGCAGAGCACATGGGGGAGCAGCAGTTTTAGTGAAAAGCAACATTAAAGTTATCTCATCTGATTGTATTTCTGAAAACAACTTTCAAGTTGCCATTATAAGGATTAAGAACATTCACTCAGAAATAACAATATCAGCTGTATATGTCCCTCCTAGATCTACAGCTAAAATGGAAAACTTTGAGACTTTTTTAAAATGCGCGGGTAGTCCCTTCATTGCGGGAGGCGACTTCAACGCCAAACACCCATGGTGGGGATCAAGACTCGCAAATCAGAAGGGAAAAGAGTTATACAAATGTATAACGAAAAACAATTGGTCAATTCTCTCAACAGGGAATCCCACTTACTGGCCGTCTGACCCCAACTAGATTCCTGATCTCTTAGATTTTGTAGTTTTCAATGGCATTGCTCCTCATCTGTTATCCATAGTTGATAGTCTAGACCTACACTCTGATCACTCGCCTGTTATCGGTAGCTATGGAACCTCAACTATAAACAAAAAAAAACCTTACAAAATTATTTCACCCCTGACTAACCTAGTGAGTTTTAAAGACTGGCTAGAAAACACTGTCGAATCCAGCGTTTCTTTGAAAACTGGAGACGAGATAGAAGCAGCTATTGAGTCTTTAGTTAGTTCCATCCACGAAGCAAGTCAATTTTTCACTCCAATAACAGATCAGAATCCTAGAAGATCATTTATCTCTTCTGACATAAGGGAGATCATTAGGAATAAAAGGAAACTTCGAAAAAGATGGCAACTTACTCGATGCCCAGAAGTTAAAAGAAGATTAAATGCGATTTGTAAATATTTGAAAGAAAAGATAGTAGAATTCAAAAATGAGTCCACTGCTGAATATCTCAGAAGTTTAGATCCTAACTCTAGCAACAACGAAAGGAGCTTATGGCGTGCAACTAGGTACTTAAAGAGGCCTTGTAGGGCTAACCCAGTAATAGTTGATAGCAATAACGAGCGCCATAAAAGTAATGCGGAGAAAGCTGAAGCATTTGCTTCCCACTTGCACTCTGTTTTTCAACCTAACACTGAGAACTCAAGAGCTGAAACTATGGCAATTAAAAGCTTTCTAGAGGCACCATGTCAGATGAGCCTTCCACTGCAACCAACTACTCTTTCCGAGCTCAAAGCAGAAATAAAAAAGATTAACAAAAGAAAAACCCCCGGGTATGACCGAATTGATGGAAAAACTATTGAGTGTCTCCCCGAGAACTGCATTAGACTAATAATGTTTATCTTCAACGCAATGTTAAGGCTTGAATACTTTCCCAAACAATGGAAGTGCGCTGAAATAATAATGATTCTAAAACCGGGTAAACCAGAAAACACTATCTCTTCGTACCGTCCAATTAGTCTGCTAGCAGCTTTCTCAAAAGTATTCGAAAGAATACTTTTAGCTAGATTGCTGCCAGTTTTGGAGGATCTTAAAATCATACCCGAACATCAGTTTGGTTTTAGGAGGGGACATGGAACCCTTGAACAATGTCATCGAGTGGTGAATAATATTCTGACATCCTTTGAAAGAAAAGAATATTGTCTAGCGGTATTTCTTGACGTCAAGCAGGCTTTCGACAAGGTGTGGCACCCTGGACTCCTTTACAAAATAAAGAAGAATCTCCCTGCTCCGTTTTTCCTGATCATAAAATCATATTTATCAGAAAGAAAATTTTATGTGAATCATTTAGAAGAAAATTCTGCGATTATGGACATAGGTGCTGGGGTTCCTCAAGGAAGCGTACTAGGTCCAATATTGTACACAATATTCACAGGGGACATGCCAGTTCTCGAGAGTATTCAAATTTGCACCTACGCTGATGACACAGCATTCTTATGCAGCAGTGCGCAATCACCTGATGCCTCTCTGAAGCTTCAGAATCAATTGAGTATCACTGAACGCTGGCTTAACAGCTGGAGGATCAATATAAACACAGAAAAGTCAGCACAAATAACTTTTACACTTAAGAGAGACACTTGCCCTCAGCTGAAAATGTATAATCAGGACATCCCACAATGTAGCTCAGTTAAATATCTAGGGTTGCATCTTGATCGTAGATTGACTTGGAAAACCCATATACAAACCAAACAGGAACACTTAAAGCTTAAAACCAGAAAAATGTATTGGCTTTTTGGAACTCACTCACAGCTAACCCTAGAAAACAAATTGAGGCTTTACAAAACAATTTTAAAACCGGTCTAGACATATGCCATTGAATTATGGGGTACAGCTAGCAAATCAAATATAGAGATCATGCAGATATACCAAAATAAAACTCTTAGACTCATAACAAACGCTCCGTGGTATGTTAGCAATAATGAAATTCATAAAGATCTCATGATCCCACCTATAAAAGATGAAGTCAGCAGACTTTCACTTAATTATATAAATAGGCTACACAATCATACAAATAATTTAGTACTAGAAACCTTAGATAATAGTCTAACAGTAAGAAGATTAAGAAAGATACACATCTTGGATTTGCCTTTTAGATTTAATTAGTAATTAATACTTAAATTGGTTCAATATATTGCTTATCTTCAATGGAAGATAAGCTTTCCTGTTATGTTAATAATTAAACTTAAGAAAATTTACCTATTGCTGTAATGGCAGATCGTAAATAAAATTGTTGAAGAAAAAAAAAAAAAAAATTTGTGCAATCATATTTCACAATATGCTTGCTTCCTGGGTTTAGATAAACATTGCAACATTGCAACAAAGTGTTACAATGTGTTTATCAAATACAGTATGTATTCGATATGTGCGCATGCTACAACATCAAGTTACTAAAAAGAATATAATATGCATTATATGTAGGTTAAAGTAAGGTGTACGCAGATTTTTGCGTGTGTTCTTTTTGGAGTACAACTTAAAATTAAATATAAAATATATCCAATCGAAAATTAGTTAAAAATACATAAAAATATCTGAGAAATTTGCGTTTGAAATTTGATTTTAATTTTTTTTTTCGGTGTATATAGATTTGTGCTGCTAAGTGTAAGTGTTAGAATGTATGTAACATTTATAAAATAAATAAAATAATATATATAATATAATACAATTATGTATATATATGGAAATATAATTTATATTTATTTGTATGCATTGTTTAAACAAGAAGTAACTGTGAGTGAAATCGTTTATTTTACTCAAATCATTAACTACTCAAATCTTTTACAACTAGTAGAGTTACATTTTATTGAAGGATGTACGATATTTTACTGTCGGATGCACCCTACTGTAGCCTTCCCTACTTGTTTTTATTCCAATCTCAAAAAAATTTGTGATATGCACGCCTTCCGTGCCACTCTTAATCAATTCGACCTGTCTTCTATAATAATTAACTGGTCTTTCTGTTAGCGGTATTAAGTTTTCATCATACTCTTCAGCGCTGTGCACTGTGGCTTGTGTATTATTATCACCATAATAATTTTCCTCAATTCTATCCTTGGACAAGGTATCTGCCACATGAATCAATTTTTCCTCCAAATATTTTACATCAAAATCAAACTCACACAAATTTAATTTCCACCTTTGCAACTTCATGTTGGGCGCTTTAATGTTACTGAGCCAGACCAATGGTTTATGATCACTTAATATCTCAAATTTTCGTCTGTACAAATAGGACCTCAACACTTTTGTTGCCCATACTATGGCCAATAACTCATTTTCAATTGTGCTGTAGTTTTCTTCGTGCTCATTTAATGTGCGACTAATGTAATTAATTGGCTTGTTTTCTTGAGAAACCGATTTCAGTGCAACATTGCTAGCGTCAGTAGTTAGTTAAAATTTTTTACCAAAATTCGGACAAATTAATATAGGTTCACTTATAATTAACTATTTCAATGTATTAAATGCTTTAACATAGTTTTCATAATTTATCATTATTTTAGCTCCTTTTTTAAAGCACTTTGTCATTGGTTTTGCTATATTAGCAAATAATCGAATGAATTTTCGATAGTAGCCACAAAGACCAAGGAATGATTTCAATTCTTTTTCTGTTTTTAGGATGGGAAATTTTACTATAGCTTGAACCTTGTCTGGATTTGGCCTGACACCATCTGTTCCAATTTTATGGCCTAGAAAATCTGCCTCTTTTCTCATAAATTTGCATTTATTCAATTGTAATTTAACATTTGACTGTCTTAGTTTTTGAAATACTTCCCTCAATGAGTTTAAATGTTCGTCAAGTGACGTAGAAAATATAATGATATCGTAAAGATACACAAGACAATTTATTAAATCCTTAAGAGCCTCCTTTGGAATGTCGCTGGGGCGTACTTCAACCCGAATGACATACGTTCAAAATGACCATACTTGGTCGAAAATACGGTCTTATTTATGGAATTTTTGTCCATTTCAATATGATAAAAGCCCTTTGCCAAGTCAATTGTTAATGGGAAATTTATCGCTTATTGTTATGTCATTTAATCCTCTATAATCGACTACGATTCTAAACTTTTCTATGCCTGTGGCATCAACTTTCTTTGGTACAATCCACAATGGACTGCAGTAGGGTGATAATAATTTTCTGATTTAACATTTCTTTTATTTGTTTTTCCACTTCTTGTTCGAAAGAAAAAGGATAACCATATGGTTTTCTGTAAATTGGGTTTTCATGTTGCGTATTTATTTCATGCTTACAACATTTGCGAATGTCAAATTATCACCTTCACGGTATTGAATGTCATTGAAACTCTATAATAGGTTAAGTAGTTTAGTTTTTCTTCATTATTTAAATGACCAAGTCGGTACTCCTGTCCCTCTTCTATATCATTAGTTATTGCATAATTAATTTCTTCTGTATAGTTTTCTGGTTTTAAAAATTCTTCAAACGATTTTTCTGCATTTGGGTCCCACAAAAGTTCCCTCATTTCATATGTTCTTTCACTTATTAATATTGTACCTCGAAAATAATCAATAATGGCATTGTTTGCCACTAACAAGTTTTTGCTCAAAAGTATGTCATAATGAGGTGAAAAGTCATGTAAGTAAAATATCTGATTCTGTCTAAAAAGTTAATTTGGCGCGATAGACACGCGCTCCTTTAATTTTATAACTCCTTCCATAGTTCTTACAGAAATTTGTTTTGCTGAAATTGGTAAATTAAAAAAATTTGTTTTCATTAAATTTATCGAGGACCCCGTGTCAACTAGACACCTGTAACGTTGATTATTAAATACGATTTCTATGTATTGGTTTGATCCGAGGCCCTTATTGGAAAATTTTCATGTAATATTGGTTCATGTTGTATCTGTTGGGTATCTCGATGTTTATCATTATTATACCTATCATTCTCAAAGCCACGATGGGTTTGTTTATAATAAGACTAACCATTGTTTTCTGATTGTTGATAGTTTTCATCAACCTGCATTTTTCGTGAATCGCTATTATCTTCCCGAATGCGTTTGTAAGGTTTGTTTGGCATATTACCACTTTGATTTTTATTATTTTGATTATAATTTAAAGGGTTATTTTTTTGTGATTGATGCAATTGTTGCTCAAATTCTTGGTATAATTTCCTATTTTGGTCAAAAGCATTGTACCTATTAAATTGTCCGTTTGAAGGTTGCTGGTGTTAGGCTTGGTTGTTCGTATTAAAATTTGTATTTTGTGGTTGTTATGATATGAATTATGATTGTATTGGTAAGTATTTTGTGGGTGGGTGTTACGTGCATTATTAGTATAATTGTTTTAAAAATTTTGGGGTTTGGTCTTTGAATTTCCATTTTTACTAAAATCACTCTCTTCAGTTTCTACATAAAAGCTTTCCATCTGGGCCATTTGTTTTAATTTTAGAATTGTTGAAATATCGTATCTATCTATCGTTCAACTTTATTACAAAATTTACGAAGATTGCCTTGGAGGTGGTGTTATAAAGTCTTCTAAGCATTTCCTCAACTGGCGTCTTATACCCGGAGATTGGGGCGTGCCTGAGGTTGGTCCATTTATTGTGTAACATATGGAGTAGCTTCTGGGCATCACCGGAAATTTAAAGTTCAATTGGCCCGAAAATTATACTTTGTTGTCACTCATTAGTTGTGGAATACAGTTGCAACAAGTAGTCGATTCTTCTGACAAATGGAGCCAAGGTATCAGGTTCGCCTTCGAATTGTGGCACATTTTGAATTTGTTGTAGAAGTTGATTTAGGTTTTGTTCGTTTAGTGCACTTGGTGCAGCTATTGGAATAGAAACATTATTTGCTGGTTCCATTATACTTTGATTGTATTTTCTTTACGATCACTAATTCAATGTTTATTACAACGACCGAATTGGATTTATACGTTGATTAAACTTTTATTGACACGTAAGAATCTTTTGCGGATACATTTTAAATATTAAACAAAATTGGATTTTGTTAAAATAATTAATATAATACAATTAAGTATTATTATCCAGCCTAGCAAATAAACAAATGAACACGCAGTTATTTTATGTTTAACTAAATCACTATTTTCTTGATTTAATCATACGCGAACTTTTTCAATCAATTCAACTCACTGATTAAAAAACAGTGATGAGTGAAAATCAACTCATTTTGCCGTACGCATTATTCCGATCAAAAAAATGAGCATGTGTTGACGAAAACATCATTCGGATCAATTCGAGTTGATCGTGTATGAGTAAACGATTAGCGACAAGATGACATGAAGTGAGCATTACGAATGCATGTATAGTAACAATTTCTATGCGAGCTTCTTGAAGCTTGATGTTGCTTGTTTTTTTGTCTTCCTCCTTTTTAGTCAAATTTTTCGTTTCGCTATAACTCATATTTCATTTTTGTAATTCATAATTAGATGCATTTTGTTATTTAATTGATATGGAGGGTATCATTGAAAAAAATTCGCGCAAATGAATTCCAATTGGCTGCCCGACATAAAGGTAGAAGCAATATTTGGAGCATATTGACAGAAATTGTTAAGGAGGATTATATTGCCGATCTTGTCATGATCTTGTGATATACTCACCGAAACAGACATCAAATTTAAGCCGATACAAATACTGCAAGTTGCTTAAAGAGTCAAAATTGTTGACTGCAGCGAAACCAGAAGACAAGAAAGATGCTATTGACGCATGTGTGGAATGGGTGACACAGGATTGCCAACCCTTTTCAGCAATCAATAGCAATGGATTTAGGAGCATGGCAAAGTTTCTAGTCAATATTGGTGGAAGGTATAAGGAAGGAGTTGATCTTGATGACCTGCTGCCAGATGCAAGAACGGTGTCTCGAGCTACGCAAAATTTGGCGGATGAGAAAAAAAAATTATTAAAGATGAGATAGCCGAAGTTGCTAATAGTGGTGGAGCAACTGCCACAGTTGACTTGTGGACGGACAGTTACGTTCATCGCAACTTTCTTGGTGTCACCTTGCACTACCAAAAAGATTTTAAATTGGTAGATCTCATCTTAGGTATTAAGTCAATGGACTTCGAGCGTTCAACTAGCACAAATGTTTTAAACAAGTTGAGCACTTTGTTTGCTGAATTCGGCATAAATAATTTGGACCAAATGAAGTTCGTCACCGATCGAGGCACAAATATCGTCAAGGCTTTGCAGAATAATATTAGGTTAAACTGCAGCAGCCATTTGCTTGCAAAAGTTTTGGAGAATTCGTTTAAGGAATCTAAAGAAGTTGCTGAATTGGTAGAAATGTGCAAAAAAATTGTCAAATATTCTAAGAAAGCTAATTTACAGCATCATCTACAAACATCTCTAAAAAATCAATGCCCAACAAGATGGAATTCGAATTTCACAATGTTTAAGTCTATTGTGGACAATTGGTTCAACATTAATGAAATTCTAATAGAAAAACAAGAAAGTCAACGATTGTTGCATATAAACATATCAACGCTAAAACAATTGGTAGACTTATGTAGCGATTTCGAGATAATTTTTAAGAAGCTTCAATTCTGCAGTTCTCCATCCCTGTGTTTTGTGATGCCGTCAATTGAAAAAATGCGGCATATTTGCGCGCCACAAGAGGAAGATGTACCGGCACTGGTAACATTAAAAGAAAAGATTTGTAATAATGTTAATGAAATTTGGATTCCAAATATTTGTGTGTGGCATAAAGCTGCTTGTTTTTTGTTTCCACCTGCGTTACAAATGCAGCCTAACGATCAAGACGCAATACAAAAATTTTGCATTTCACAAATTAAGTACTTGGACGTTTCATCAACTAGTTCTGCTCAAATTACCCCAAGCACACCAAACGCCGATTTTTCAGAATTTTCATTTGAAAGCTGAACTTTTTCAACAAGTACACAAGCAAACACGGATCAGAATGTTTTTTTTTCCCCCAACCTAATTAAAAAGTCAACACTGAATAGCTTCAAAACACATAAAGATGAGCTGGAAAGCTATTGTAAAGAAATGGTTGATAGAGGAGATGACTTTGATGTTTTAAAATGGTGGAAGGATAAAGAACAGACATATCCCAGACTCTCAAGATTCGCACTTAAAGTCCAATCAATGCCGGCAAGTAGTGCTGCTGCAGAGCGCGGATTTTCTTTGGCTGGAAACGTGATTACTGAAAAAAAGGAACCGTCTTTGCCCAAAATCTGTCGACAGCATAATATTTTTAAACTCGTATTATAAAGCATTCGACCATTGATTCCTTTTTTCGATTCTTTAATATAATTTCTTAATTTACTTTAGTATGTAAATATAAAACATAATTAAGTTAAAATATAAATTTGAAATCAAAATTCGACGAACCAATGAATATGTTCCTTATTTGTTTTAAAATAAAATTAAAACATGAAAATATACGCTTTGTTGTGAAATCATTTTCATTGTGTTGTGTTTCACCTTCTTCTTCGCATATTTCATCTGTGCAAAAAAAAGTTCCGTTTGCTGCGCGCATGATTAAAATCATACAATCAATTCTTGTTCAAAAAAATGATTGTTGAACCGAATGAGTAGCGCCCGAAATCATTATGCTGAACACGAGACGAACGATTTGGAGTGAAACAAAAAATCGATCGCACCCGAGTGGATTTAAAATCTACAACGAAAATATGAGCGCATGCAAGTTTGATCGGCTGATCCGAACAGTGTGATTATTCGGCTGTTGAGCGCGTACGAATTTTTTTCATTCACCCGAAGTCGTTCTCTGGTGCACACACTTGCTGTTATAAGACGACTTACTCAACTAAACATTATCAAGACCGATATGTATACCGAAAAATTGAGGCTGTAACATAACTGACAGTAAATCCACTGTCTACTTCGTTACTCAACACACAGTCACATCACTGTGGCTTTTGCTTATATACTCATTTTTCAACAGATTTAATTGTAGCATATGCTCAATGTTTGTAACACTCGATACACCAAACACTGGTTGTACACAATTTAGTTAGTCATACATATGCTCAATTGTTTTTTCTTTCAATTTTTATACTCGGTGCCCTATGGGAACCAAGAGTATATTGGGTTAGTGACAAGAGCAAATGTATGTAACACCCATAAGGAGGCGTGGCCGACCCCATAAAGTATATATATTCTGACTCAGGATCAACAGCCGAGTCGATTGGAGCATGTCCGTCTGTCCGTCTGACCGTCTGTCCGTCTGTCCGTCTGTACGTCCGTATGAACACACAGATCTCGGAGACTATAAGAGATAGAGACTTCATTTTTTTTGCATAGTGTGTGTAGTGTTTGCAGGCAGATCAAGTTTATTTTGGATTTTTGCCACGCCCCCCTCCGCCTCCACAAATCGATAAAAACGATTTTAAGCGAACCCAGACAAGCTACAGAACTGAATATTAGAATATGTTAGAATATGTTTATCTCGACGTTGTGTACAAATTTGGTACAGATCGGATAATAAACATGGAAGTTATACACATTTCAAATTTCAAAAGTTGAGAGGCGTACGCTTGCTTGCTGTTCTCACCCCAAACGACGGCAACATTTACTCAGTGTTTCTCACACTTGTGAAGAGCGTGGCTCAGTGGTTAGAGGGTTGAACTCGCGTGCATGAGGTCCGCGGTTCGATTCCCGAGACGATTTTTTTTTAAAAATTTTTTTTTTTAATTTTTTTTTTATATTAACTTAAAATTGGCGAGTG
Organism: Zaprionus obscuricornis; assembly: GCA_037044475.1. Lineage (NCBI taxonomy): Eukaryota > Metazoa > Arthropoda > Insecta > Diptera > Drosophilidae > Zaprionus > Zaprionus obscuricornis. Next base: position 12,482 of record JBAMBR010004084.1, read on the forward strand.
CGCAGCACGAGCAAAATAAAATTATAATATCACTTTGGGCACCGAATATTATATAGTCGAGCACACTCGACTATAACTTTCTTACTTGTTTCAATTGTTTTGTAAGCCGTAACTATTTGCGATGATTTAAACGTATTCTACCGGCTGCGTTATTTACGTACTTTAATCAAACTTTATTTCAAAACGGTAAAATTTTGTAAAAGTTTTTATTTTATTTTAAGACTAAAGTCTATGTTTTGTTTAATTTTTAATGAAGCCTTGGCTGCTCCAATGATTTCGAGAATGATACTCTCATTGCGTCAGCCGTCAATCTTTGTTTACATCATTGATATCAAGACTCTGTGACCGATTTTTGTTTACATTATTGAGCTTAACTGTTTTATTTGTTTATGTTAAAAAGCTTAAGGTTGAGTGTGAGAACATGAAAAAATTTTATATCAAAAACAAAGAATATTAAGAGCAAGCATAAAATAAGAATTGTAGGGAGACTGGGGTATCGGAAGGCGAATATGTCACTATATATAAATGATTTATAAAATATGTAAAATATATAAAATATGATTTTTGAAGTTTTTTTTTTTTTTTGATATACCAATTAAAATGAGATGGTATGCATATGTAAAAATATGAAATTGGATATACACTCGCCAGAAAAACTATGCGTACACGGATGCCGAGATTTGGTTCCATTCTTTCTTAGTCACCTGCTTCAACATATCCTTTGAAGTAATGGTATGAAGGCGAATCCTGCGCTCCAGATGATTCCATAGATGCTCAATGGGGTTCAAATCTGGGGACTGTGGCGGTGAATGCAACTGGTTTTTGGTGTTGTACAGCAGTATAGGTATGTAGGTCCCGTTTTTTTAATTAATTTTGCGGATTTTATCAGCATGTAGCTCCTTGTTAAATTTCTGTTGAACGTCCTGACCAATTTGAGATGCCGTCACTTCGGGATTAAACCTAACGGTCTTCAAAACATCCCGCTTCTCTCTCTATCAGTTAGTTTTGGCGGCCATCCAGACCGTGGTTTTGACTTAATCGAACCAGTTAAATCGTAATTATTTACAACTCTTTGCACGGAGAAGTGCGTTCTGTCTACAATTTTCCCGATTTCCCGATGATTTTTCCCCTCAGTTCGGAGTTTTACGATTAATTTTCGCAAATCGGCGTCGATTTCTCATGTCTTCTTGCCCATTGCGATATTTTCCACGGAATGACGAAATTCACAAAGATAATGAGCATCATACAGTTTTTTAATGCTTTTTTACCATTATTTGTGATCTAACGGTACTAAAAGGTGCATACAGAGCATATACACACAGAGTTTTAAGTTTGTACGCATACTTTTTCTGCACCAAAATTAGATGAATTTTTAGTTTTTTAATTTTAATAAAATAATTAATAGCTAATAGGGTAAAATATAGCTTATAAGTTTATAGTAATCATGTCTTAATCAAATAAAAAATATGATGTCAATATCATTAATATAACTATGTTTTTTTAACATCAAAGTTGTGAACTGAGTGTGTACGCATAGTTTTTCTGGCGAGTGTATGTATGTACATTAGGTTAAGCCGTTTTGAAAAAGTCAACAATAAATCATTATCTAAACTGCAACCTACCTGCACTGACGTGCAATTGTTTTTCTACAATTATTAATAACATTACATAACCTTTGAAATGGTCCAGTTGCTTCATTATAATCAACAAATTGGAAAATCCGCAGCTGAATTGGCGGAAATGTTCATGGTGTCGAAGAATTTATAATGTTTTAAATCGAGCCAAAAATGAAGGAAGATTGGAAACTAAGTGTGGAGGCGGTCTAAAAAGTAAAATTGACGGACGGGCAGATCGGCTTATCATGCGAAAAATCCGGAATAACCCCTAAATTTCAACCAGAACTCTTGCTAAGGAGTTGGAGGATGAAACGAATATAGTTGCTTCGCACGAAACCATTCGTCAATCATTATTGCGGAGGCGGTCTAAATATTCGTCAAGAGTTGCGCGAAAGAAACCGGTGCAGATCGGCATATCAACATGCGAAAAATCCGGAATAACTCTTTCGCTGTTGACATGATCAGAAAGCCCGCAAACTCTTGGGCTGACGGCAGATTCGGAGGACGAAACGAAAATAATGTATGACAACGGCGGACCGAGCAGACCATGGCGTCAAGCCTTTAACAGCGGTTAATCAGCGCAACATTCATTCCAACAGTAAAATGCGCGAAAGATCATCGCGTATGCTTTGCGCATGCATCAGTAGCAAGGGAGTCGGACAAACTGCATTCTCTTTCGCAGATGACTATGAATGCAGAACAGTATCTCTCCATTTTAAAAGCAAACTGTATGGAGAGTGCAGCGACATATTGGGCTGTATTGACGATAACAAGCCAAATTTCAAATGTTATCTCGACAACGACCCCAAGCATAAGGAGCCGACATGGCTCCTTTATAATTCGAAAAAAAGTGATAGAGATCGCTCCTTAAGCCAATTGAACATTTGCGGGTTCATTTAAAGCAAAGCGGCAACAAGGCATTGCCCAAGAACCGCGCAGTAATTAAGTCTGCGCGGATCATGGGCTGCCTTATTGCCACTTTTTTCTTTAAATGAACCCACAAATTTTACAGTTGGAATCATGTCGGCGCTTTGAGGAGGTCTCTTTAACACGCTTTTCGAATTATAAAGGAGCCATGTGCGCCATCCTTCTGCTCGGGGTCCACCGTTGTCGAGATACAATTTGAAATTTGGCTTGTTATCGACACATGAAGCCAAATGACGCTGCACTCTTCCATACAGTTTCTTTTAAAATGCGAGAGATACTGTTCAGCATTCATAGTCAACAGCGAAAGAGAATGCGATTTGTCCGACTCCCTTGCTACTGATGCATCCGCAAAGCATACGCGATGATCTTTCGCGCATTTTACTCTTGGAATGAATGTTGCGCTGATTCAACGCAGATAAAGGCTTGACGCCATGCTCTGCTCGGTCCGCCGAAGTCATACATTATATTCGTTTCGTCCTCCGAATCTGCCGTCAGCCCAACAGTTTGCGGGCTTTCTGATCATGTCAACAGCGAAAGAGTTAATCCGGATTTCGATGTTGATATGCGAAAGCAACGGTTTCTTTCGCGCAACTCTTGAAGAATATTTGTTCCGCAATAATGATTGACGAATGGTTTCGTGCGAAGCAACTATATTCGTTTCATCCTCCAACTCCTTAGCAAGAGTTCTGGTTGAAATTTAGGGGTTATTCCGGATTTTTCGCATGATAAGCCGATCTGCCCGTCCGTCAATTTTACTTTTTAGACCGCCTCCACACTTAGTTTCCAATCTTCCTTCATTTTTGGCTCGATTTAAAACATTATAAATTCTTCGACACCATGAACATTTCCGCCAATTCAGCTGCGGATTTTCCAATTTGTTGATTATAATGAAGCAACTGGACCATTTCAAAGGTTATGTAATGTTATTAATAATTGTAGAAAAACAATTGCACGTCAGTGCAGGTAGGTTGCAGTTTAGATAATGATTTATTGTTGACTTTTTCAAAACGGCTTAACCTAATGTACATACATACACTCGCCAGAAAAACTATGCGTACACACTCAGTTCACAACTTTGATGTTAAAAAAACATAGTTATATTAATGATATTGACATCATATTTTTTATTTGATTAAGACATGATTACTATAAACTTATAAGCTATATTTTACCCTATTAGCTATTAATTATTTTATTAAAATTAAAAAACTAAAAATTCATCTAATTTTGGTGCAGAAAAAGTATGCGTACAAACTTAAAACTCTGTGTGTATATGCTCTGTATGCACCTTTTAGTACCGTTAGATCACAAATAATGGTAAAAAAGCATTAAAAAACTGTATGATGCTCATTATCTTTGTGAATTTCGTCATTCCGTGGAAAATATCGCAATGGGCAAGAAGACATGAGAAATCGACGCCGATTTGCGAAAATTAATCGTAAAACTCCGAACTGAGGGGAAAAATCATCGGGAAATCGGGAAAATTGTAGACAGAACGCACTTCTCCGTGCAAAGAGTTGTAAATAATTACGATTTAACTGGTTCGATTAAGTCAAAACCACGGTCTGGATGGCCGCCAAAACTAACTGATAGAGAGAGAAGCGGGATGTTTTGAAGACCGTTAGGTTTAATCCCGAAGTGACGGCATCTCAAATTGGTCAGGACGTTCAACAGAAATTTAACAAGGAGCTACATGCTGATAAAATCCGCAAAATTAATTAAAAAAACGGGACCTACATACCTATACTGCTGTACAACACCAAAAACCAGTTGCATTCACCGCCACAGTCCCCAGATTTGAACCCCATTGAGCATCTATGGAATCATCTGGAGCGCAGGATTCGCCTTCATACCATTACTTCAAAGGATATGTTGAAGCAGGTGACTAAGAAAGAATGGAACCAAATCTCGGCATCCGTGTACGCATAGTTTTTCTGGCGAGTGTATATCCAATTTCATATTTTTACATATGCATACCATCTCATTTTAATTGGTATATCAAAAAAAAAAAAAACTTCAAAAATCATATTTTATATATTTTACATATTTTATAAATCATTTATATATAGTGACATATTCGCCTTCCGATACCCCAGTCTCCCTACAATTCTTATTTTATGCTTGCTCTTAATATTCTTTGTTTTTGATATAAAATTTTTTCATGTTCTCACACTCAACCTTAAGCTTTTTAACATAAACAAATAAAACAGTTAAGCTCAATAATGTAAACAAAAATCGGTCACAGAGTCTTGATATCAATGATGTAAACAAAGATTGACGGCTGACGCAATGAGAGTATCATTCTCGAAATCATTGGAGCAGCCAAGGCTTCATTAAAAATTAAACAAAACATAGACTTTAGTCTTAAAATAAAATAAAAACTTTTACAAAATTTTACCGTTTTGAAATAAAGTTTGATTAAAGTACGTAAATAACGCAGCCGGTAAATACGTTTAAATCATCGCAAATAGTTACGGCTTACAAAACAATTGAAAAAATTGAAAGAAAAAACAATTGAGTTAGTCATACATATGCTCAATTGTTTTTTCTTTCAATTTTTTCAATTGTTTTGTAAGCCGTAACTATTTGCGATGATTTAAACGTATTTACCGGCTGCGTTATTTACGTACTTTAATCAAACTTTATTTCAAAACGGTAAAATTTTGTAAAAGTTTTTATTTTATTTTAAGACTAAAGTCTATGTTTTGTTTAATTTTTAATGAAGCCTTGGCTGCTCCAATGATTTCGAGAATGATACTCTCATTGCGTCAGCCGTCAATCTTTGTTTACATCATTGATATCAAGACTCTGTGACCGATTTTTGTTTACATTATTGAGCTTAACTGTTTTATTTGTTTATGTTAAAAAGCTTAAGGTTGAGTGTGAGAACATGAAAAAATTTTATATCAAAAACAAAGAATATTAAGAGCAAGCATAAAATAAGAATTGTAGGGAGACTGGGGTATCGGAAGGCGAATATGTCACTATATATAAATGATTTATAAAATATGTAAAATATATAAAATATGATTTTTGAAGTTTTTTTTTTTTTTTGATATACCAATTAAAATGAGATGGTATGCATATGTAAAAATATGAAATTGGATATACACTCGCCAGAAAAACTATGCGTACACGGATGCCGAGATTTGGTTCCATTCTTTCTTAGTCACCTGCTTCAACATATCCTTTGAAGTAATGGTATGAAGGCGAATCCTGCGCTCCAGATGATTCCATAGATGCTCAATGGGGTTCAAATCTGGGGACTGTGGCGGTGAATGCAACTGGTTTTTGGTGTTGTACAGCAGTATAGGTATGTAGGTCCCGTTTTTTTAATTAATTTTGCGGATTTTATCAGCATGTAGCTCCTTGTTAAATTTCTGTTGAACGTCCTGACCAATTTGAGATGCCGTCACTTCGGGATTAAACCTAACGGTCTTCAAAACATCCCGCTTCTCTCTCTATCAGTTAGTTTTGGCGGCCATCCAGACCG
>JBAMBR010004085.1:0-15023 GCA_037044475.1 Zaprionus obscuricornis
AAGTTAAGAACAATGCCAAAATGTTTTCTCTCTCTGTCTCTCTGTCTAACTTTATTTTGTTTTTTTCGCACACATTTTTTAAGTGTGTGTTTTTTTTTCTCACTTATTGCCGTAAAAGTTTTTTTTTTTTTGTTTTTGCGCTGCCATTTTAACTGCGGGGCCCAGCATATAAAACATAAGTAACAAAAAGAAAAAAAAAAATAAAAAAATAAACGACGAATAAAACCATTAATAAAATGTTTCATTCATTTATATTGTTGCTGTCTCACTTGCTCTCACACAAATTTGCTCACGCTTATTCTCTTTGCTTGCGTGTCTCTCATTTCAGTTTTGCTCTTAAGTTGCGTGTCTCTGTTTTTCTGCTTGATTAACATAATCCACCATTTATTACAAGTTTTACGCTTCTTAACATTTTCTTCACAGTCTGTTTTGTGCTTTCCTCTCTCTCTCTCTCTCTCTCTTTGCCTTTGTATGTGTGTTGGGGTGTGTATGTGTGTGTGTGAGAGATGCTGTGATTTAATTATGTAATAGTTTGATTGAAGTGGACTTAGAGCGGACTTTGGCCTAAGCTTTAGCTGTATGCCTCTGTATATATCTCACTCTTCCTCACTCTCACTCTCTCTTTGTTTCTCTCACACACACGCACACTTTCTCATTCTATTTTGTATGTCTGTGTGTTTGGCATTTTAATTGATTTGTTTTTCTCAGCATCTCGTTTGGCCTTGGCTACAAATACAGCGACCGTTTTTTTTTTTTTATTTTTTTTTATATTTTCTGCAGATAACTTTAGTTAAGAGAACTTCATTTAATAGAGAAGAGATAATACATCGATTAACCTCAAACTGCTATCGAAAACTAATTGCTAATTATTTAATTATTTAAAGCAAATGATTTACGTAAGTAAACGCTTAGTAAAAGAAATTTAAATTTTTATAAATATATTATAAAGATAATTAAATTTAAATAAATAAAAAAATTTCGTATAAAAATTAAATGAAACTAGATTAAATTAAATTTAATTCATTTTATTTAATTATTAAAATTAAATAAAAAATATAAATGCAATTAAATAAAATTAAAAAAATTAAATTAAATTAAATAATATTAAAATAAAAATTAAATAAAATTAATTAAAATTAAATACAATTAAATTTAATTTAATAAATTTAAATATAACTAAAAAATTAAATTAAATTAAAAAGATAATTTAAATTAAATAAAATAAAATAATAAAAAAAATTAAATTAAATTAAATTAAATAAAACTAAATAAAATTAAATAATATTAAATAAAATTAAATAAATTTAAATAGAACTAAATAAAATAAAATAAAAATAAATAAAATAAAAAAAAATAATTTTAATTAAATTAAATAAAATAATATTAAAAAAAAAATTAAATAGAATTAAATAAAATTCAATAAAGTTAAATAAAATTAAAAAATAAATGAAATCAGTGAAATTCAATAGAATAAATAAAAATAAATGGAATTTAAAAAATAAATAAAACTAAAAATAAATTACAGTTAAAATTATGTGAAATTAAAAATATAAATAGAATAAAAAATTAGTTCATGAATTAATAAATTAAATGAAAAAAATGTAATAATTTGTAATATAATAAAATGATATATAATTAAATTAAATTAAATTAAATTATAATAATCTTAACATTCTCTTTAATTGCCATATTTTTGTATATGTTTTTCAATTTATGTAAAACGTGCAAAACAATTCTTGGAAAAAACCACAAAAAAAAAAAAACATTTTTATTTTATTTTATTTTAATATTTCATTTGACTGCTGAAGGGCTGCTGTAGCTGCGACTCTTGCTGCCGTTGCTGCTGTTGCTGCTGCTGCTACTACGAAGAAAGTCCTTAAACAAAAGTACAAAGTATAAATGAATGTCACAAAGAGTAACATAAGTCGGAAAGCCTCTGCGTTGCTTTCTCTTGGAGCATCCCCGCATTCTACCTGCAATTGTCCACAGTTGTGTGTCTCTAAATACTTTTTGGTACTTCTTTTCAACAGCAACAGCAACCAAAAAATAGAAATAGAATGAATTGTGGGGAAAAAAAGAGAGAGAGAAAGAAAACAGAAAGAGAAACAGAAACAAAAGAAAAGAAAACAAACAATAAATAGAATAAATATGTAAAGCATTCAAAGAAATTAGCATATTGTGCTTGAGCATAGGGCCAGAGCATACACAATTCACAAGGCACTTGAATTTCCTATGGTCACACACAAACATACAGACTGTCGTCCAGCATACTGCCCACAATAGCAGAGAGAGAGAGAGTGAGACAGATAGAGGGCCACGCGCAGAGTTCAAGTTTACAAGCTAATGCCAAGTACTTTGCCTGCCACTTTAATGTTCGCTATGTTTTTTTGCTCTACAAAAACTTTCATTTTGATTTAATATTGTGTATGTGTGTGTGTGTAGGTGTATGTGTGTGTGTGTGTGCCAGCAATATGGTATTTTTGTAGCTTTTTGCTATTGAGGCTGCAAAAGTTTAAACTTTTGCGTATGGCCGCTGCTCATAAGTCAAACACGTGCCAGCCGTTGGCGCCGCAGACACTGAAAGTTCTCAGCAGCAGAGAGTGAGAGAGAGTGAGAAAGACAGAGAATTAGTCTAGAACTTTTTTTTTTTTTTTTTTTTTCTTATGGCCGGGTATATGCCGGGTATATGTATATGTGGAACACCTGCTAACTGGACGACGGTCAATTGTGAATTCAACGCCTGCTGGCAAAATGTCCAATGGGTGTAACAATTCACTTCCGATACTCACACAGAGAGTGTGAGGGAGATAGAGTGTGAGAGAGAGAGTGTGAGAGAGATAGAGAATGTGAGTGAGACAGAGAATGTGTGTGTAGTAGTAGAAGTGGAAATGAATGGCTAATCTTTAGAATAAATGAAATGAATTTTTCTTTTGCCACTATGCTGGCGAAAGTGTGTGTGTGATTGTATATGTGTGTGTGTGTCATTTCTTCTATATGTATTTCTCTTCTTACTGTTACCTTATGCCAGTTACAGTTACAGTTACAGCTGCGTGTGTGCAGTAAATCGCATTAATTTCGTATGCTGACCACAAAACTGGGATTTATTAAATAGTCAACTGAAAGCAACACCAACACGTAACACACTCACACCCACAGACGGACGAACACACGAACACACACACATACAATGACAAAGTAAAACGCGCGTGACACACACACAAATGTAAGCAGTTCGACAAGCATAAACATGCACACACATACAGACAGACATATGTAAGTAAATATATATATATATATGCGAAAAACTAAAGTACTGTCATCTCACTCGCACACACACACACACACACATAAGCTGAACAATGCGAATATACTGACACTTCTGACCCTTTTTGTCATGCGGCCCAACATTGTCTTCTTACGCGTTTCACTTCAACACAAGAATTTGCAAGAACTCAAAGCGTTTGCTGAGTATAATAGAGGAGTGGGAGGGGGGGGAGGGGGGCGCCTGTAACAGGCAATACTGTAACTGTGTTCACTTGTCCACTTGCCATTCAATTGTACAACGACAGTGTGAAATTTGGACAGTGCTATGCACAGTGGTTAAAATTTCTCATTTTATACAATTTTTAATAAAATTAAATGGCAGGAATACTGCAGCGCTAAGAGCTTGCTGCTGATTCGTCAGTTTAGCAGAAGACCAATGATTAACAGCAGCAGTCTTAGCTGAGACACGCTAATAGCGAATGATCTGCTGTAGAGTTGAGTTTCAGCAAGCTAGCTAAGACACGAACCCGCAGCTATGTATGAGACTACACAGCGATCCGTTGTGTAGTTAACAGCGATTGGCTGACGTGTTGAAATGTTAAGAGAGCACAGCAAAGATGGAGAGAGAGAGAGAGAGAGGGAGCAACGGTTTAAAGTAAATTATACAATTTACTTTTCCAAGCTTAAAATTGAACTGTTGCTGCTGCTGTTGCTGCTATTGCTACTGCTACTGCTGCTCCACTGTAACTTTACTTGACTGTCGGCTGGCTGCACTTGCCTTTCATTATGCAGACTAAAGGCAAAAGCAATGCCATAGAGTGCAAGGGTAAGAGTAAGAGTAAGAGTAAGTGTAAGTGTAAGTGTAACTGTAAGTGAGACGTAAGAGGCGTTAGAGGCAAGAGTGTTTTACACATCCGCTGCTGCAAGGCAATTGGAGTCAAAAATCTTTCAGCTGGAATGCAAATGCCGCCCCGGCAAGTCAATAAATAAATTCAAACAATTTGACAACTTGCTCAATGGCGACGCCGAGTGAGTATTGGTATTGGTATTGGTATTGCTGCCCCAAGGGAGTTACACAGTAAGGATTTAGAGGTTATAGAGGTTCACAGCAGCAGCATAGCATAGCATGGCAAGGGGAATGGCAATGAGGTTCACTTGCACGACAGACGACAGTCGACAGTCGACAGTTTATGCTATGCTCTCTCTTGCTTCCACTCCCTCTCTCTCTCTCTCTTGCTGCGTGAGTTACTTTGATTGTCAAACGGTCGAACAAGACGATGCCCGTTTGCTTTCGTTGCTCTCGTTGGTCGCTTCTCGTTGGTTTTGGTGCGTGCCCAGCCAATTGCGTTTGAGCAAAATTTAAATTAAAGTGTCATTGAAATTGGCAGCCCCTCAAACGAAATAAAATTTATAGTTTTTCTTGGCAAAACGTCTTTTTGCTTGCACCTCTCTCTCTCTCTCTCTCTCCCTTGCTCTTTCTGACTGTCTATCTGTCTCTTTGGCTTGTCCTTTTCATTTTCATTTTCATTTTGTGTATTGTGGCTCCCGTATTTCAATTTCTATAAGTGTTGAGAGTCTGCCAATATACACACTCACACACACACACACACGTTCAGTTTAGATTTATCACTTTTGATTTCGGTCTTCTCAATCCCATTGCCCGGTATCTGAACTCTCAAGTTCTTATCCCCCACCCCTACTCGCTGTCTTTCTCTCTCACACACACATACTTAATTCACAACTCTCAACTTCTATTGATTTAATACATTTATATTTGTTTCTCCATCTCCCCGTGCCCCCCCCCCCCCCTCCCCTTTCCCAACCTCAAAAACCATTTTCAATGTTCGTTGTTCGACTTTTGTTCACATTGAAAAGTTTTTAATTTAATTTTTTGGGCGTTGCCAATTTTATCACATTTAAAACTTGCTCTTTCTGCATTATCAATTGCCAATACTCGGCATTGTCTATGCTGCATGTGGCATGCCACAAGAAAAGAACAAAATGTTTGCCATTATGATTAATGCAATATGCAAGAAAAGAAAAAAAAAACAATTATTTTTTTCAACAGTAGCTACAAAAAGTAGATGTGCAGGCATAGAAATAAAGTTGATGCTGCATGATTTAATAGTTGCAATAAAGTTACACCGAGTTTTAGATCCTGCATCTACTGAAAATCATTAAAAAAATGGTAATTTTACTTTATGCAAATGTAAATTGAAAACAAAGTTTTCATAAAAAATATAATCAAAGCTTAAAAAAATTTTCAAAAAAAAAAATCCAAAAAAAATTTTCAAATAAAAAATTTATCCAAAAAAAATTATTCAAAAAAAATTTTAAAAAAAATTTTCAAAAAAAATTTAAAAAAAAATTTTCTTAAAGAAAATTTTTAAAAAAAAATTTAAAAAAAAAATTTCAAAAAAAATTTTTCACAAAAAAAAATTTAAAAAAAAATTTTCACAAAAACAAATTTTCAAAAAAAAATTTTCACAAAAAAAATTAAAAAAAAAAAATTAAAAAAAATTATTATTATTTTTTTTTTTATTTTTACTTATTTATTTTTATTTATTTTTTTTAATTTTATTTCTATATTTGAATTCATGCTCAAAAAAAATAAAAATTATAAATGACTACGATAAAAAATAAACGTTTAAAAACTAAAAATCTGAAATAATAATTTCTTCAACTGTGCATTGAACTTATTGTAAGGCGAAGCGTAATGTGTGTGTGTGTGTGGGGGGGAGGGGGGACTGAGTGAAAATGTATTTTGATTGTTTGCGTTTAACTGTTAAAGTTTTTTTTATTTTACTTTATTTTTATGTGATTGTCGCAGCAGTAGCAAAATCAAGAGAGAATTGTTAAATGGCAAAAGCAATGATATGATGAGAAGAGAGAGCGAGAAAGAGAGAGGGGATGAGGGAAAGAAATGGAAAGAGTAACGAAGTGCAGAGATAAGCAAGAGTTTAGCTTAAGAACTTTATGAGCCATCAAAGAAATCACTTGCCCTTAAAGCTAGTGAAGTGTATCTTATTACACACACACACATACACACACACACACACACATAAACACACATACACATACATACGCAATTCACATTTTTGTTTGTAGGAAAGTTTTTTGGTCAGTTTTTGGCTGCAAATGCCATTCACCTTTTGCGGTGTATGTTTCATGCACTTAATTCCATAAGCATTGCACATACACACACACTAACACACACACACACATACACCTACATATACAGCTTGGAAAAGTGCTCACAAAAAGAACCAACAGTTTGGAAAATGAATGCATGAAGACAATGGCAAAGAGCATTGCAACTATGCTCAAATACTAGCACTACATACACAGAGACACACACATAGAGACACTCAAACTCACACACACATACACACACATACACACACACTCACACATTCGCACTTTTCTGTAGTATTTACGTCTAATCCAAAATGATGTGTCTGACTTTTTGGCTATGGCTTTTAGCTGAAATTGCAATGCAATGACCGAACACACACAAACACACACATACAGACATAAATTTTGGAAAGTTCAAGTCTTTCATTTCACCTTCACAAAAAAAAAAAAGAAGTGTTTTTGTCGCTACTTTTGTCATAATAAAAAAAATGGTAACATTGGCAAATGCGGAAGTCGTATATTTCATTTATGGCTCACAATAGCGGAAATGAAAATCTAAAAACCATAGAAATGACGCTTAGACCTATGTATGTGCTCAGTAGTTTAGTAACTTTTCATACATATACATATAGTATATATGATATATAGTATAATATAGTTAACTGACCACAAGGCACAGTCACAGGCACAGGTACAGGTAAAGGGCGCAGCTGCTTTTCTATTTTATGCTTTACGTATTTGTCTAGCACTTCAAAAGCCAATGCAAAGCTCACTTGCATATGTAGTATTGTATAAGCAGCGAGAAATCTTCATATATATGGCGAAATTTGTATACTCTTTCTGTAGCTTAAAGTAGAAGTTTATTGTACAAAAATTATTTTCAAATTTTGCAGCTACATTTTATTTATTTTAGTCAATTTATTTTTATTTTATTTTTATTTAAATTTATATTTATATTTTTTTATTTATTTTTATTTTTTTTATTTTTTATTTTATTTATTTTTATTTTATTTTTTTTTTATTAAAATTATTTTAATTTTTATTTTTGTTTTATTTTATTTTTATTTTATTTTATTTTTAATTTTAATTTTAATTTTAATTTTAATTTTAATTTTAATTTTAATTTTAATTTTAATTTTAATTTTAATTTTAATTTTTAATTTTTAATTTTTAATTTTTAATTTTTAATTTTTAATTTTTAATTTTTAATTTTTAATTTTTAATTTTTAATTTTTAATTTTTAATTTTTAATTTTTAATTTTTAATTTTTAATTTTTAATTTTTAATTTTTAATTTTTAATTTTTAATTTTTAATTTTTAATTTTTAATTTTTAATTTTTAATTTTTAATTTTTAATTTTTAATTTTTAATTTTTAATTTTTAATTTTTAATTTTTAATTTTTAATTTTTAATTTTTAATTTTTAATTTTTAATTTTTAATTTTTAATTTTTAATTTTTAATTTTTAATTTTTAATTTTTAATTTTTAATTTTTAATTTTTAATTTTTAATTTTTAATTTTTAATTTTTAATTTTTAATTTTTAATTTTTAATTTTTAATTTTTAATTTTTAATTTTTAATTTTTAATTTTTAATTTTTAATTTTTAATTTTTAATTTTTAATTTTTAATTTTTAATTTTTAATTTTTAATTTTTAATTTTTAATTTTTAATTTTTAATTTTTAATTTTTAATTTTTAATTTTTAATTTTTAATTTTTAATTTTTAATTTTTAATTTTTAATTTTTAATTTTTAATTTTTAATTTTTAATTTTTAATTTTTAATTTTTAATTTTTAATTTTTAATTTTTAATTTTTAATTTTTAATTTTTAATTTTTAATTTTTAATTTTTAATTTTTAATTTTTAATTTTTAATTTTTAATTTTTAATTTTTAATTTTTAATTTTTAATTTTTAATTTTTAATTTTTAATTTTTAATTTTTAATTTTTAATTTTTAATTTTTAATTTTTAATTTTTAATTTTTAATTTTTAATTTTTAATTTTTAATTTTTAATTTTTAATTTTTAATTTTTAGTTTTTAATTTTTAATTTTTAAAAATAAAAAAAATAAAATTCTTCTCCTTTATCAAACTTTATCGTATAACGATTTGTATATTTCTATGTTATATTTATATATTTATTATACTATATTTTCTTTTTATAATATAAATACACTCTGCCTTCTCTTTTGTTTTTGTTACAAGCTTCATGACACATGTTATATACTCTTGCAAGTGTATAAAAAGTAGTAAAAGCAGCAAAAGTAGCATCAGACATACGACATGAACAAAGCAAAAATCAAAAGATTAGCAGAGTTGTATGTTGATACTGTAAAAATGAAAATACTAGACAATAAATAGAGTAAAGATAAAGATAGAAATATAGAAAGCATTAACAGATAAAGCATTATAAAATATGAAAAATGTCAATTTGTATACTCTTTCAAAATTAAAAATTAAAAACTAAAAATTAGAAATTAAAATCAAAAATTAAAAATGCTAAAAATTAAAATTAAAAATTAAAAATTAAAAATTAAAAATTAAAAATGTGAAAATTCAAAAATTGAAAAATTAAAAATTAAAAATCAGAAAAGTTGAAAAATTAAAAATTGAAAATGTCGAAAATTCGAAAACTGCGTTGTAAAATTAAAAATTGAAAAATTCAAAAATTAAAAATTGAAAAGTTGAAAAATCAAAAATCGAAGCAGAATTAAATATGAAAAATTAGAAAATTAAAAATCAAAAATTAGAAATATAGAAATTAATACGATAAAGTTTGAAAATTGAAAAATTAAAAATTAGAAAATTAAAAATTAAAAATTAAAAATTAAAATTAAAAATTAAAAATGTAAAAATTTAAAAATTAAAAATTGAAAAATCGAAAATAGTAAAAATTGAAAATAAATTAAAAATTAAAAATCAAAAATCGAAAAATCAAAAATTAAAAATCGAAAATTAAAAATTAGAAAATTTAAAAATTAAAAATTAAAAATTAAAAATTGAAAATTAAAAATCAAAATTAAAAATAAAAATCGAAAATTAAAAATAAAATTGAAGTTGAAATAAAATTGAAAAATTAAAAATAAAGTAAAATTAAAAATTAAAATTAAAAATCGAAAATTAGAAAATTGAAAATTAAAAAATTGAAAAATTGAAAATTGAAAATTTAAAAATCGAAAATTAAAAATATAAAAATAAAATAAAAATTAATAAATTAAAAATTAAAAATTAAAAATAAAAATAAAAATTAAAAATTAAAAATTAAAAATTAAAAATTAAAAATTAAAAATTAAAAATTAAAAATTAAAAATATAAAAATTAAAAATTAAAAATTAAAAATAATAAAATTAAAATATAAAATTAAAATTAAAATATAAAATTAAAATTAAAATTAAAATTAAAATTAAAAATAAAAATCAAAATAAAAATAAAATAAAACAAAAATAAAAATTAAAATAATTTTAATAAAAAAAAAATAAAATAAAAATAAATAAAATAAAAAATAAAAAAAATAAAAATAAATAAAAAAATATAAATATAAATTTAAATAAAAATAAAATAAAAATAAATTGACTAAAATAAATAAAATGTAGCTGCAAAATTTGAAAATAATTTTTGTACAATAAACTTCTACTTTAAGCTACAGAAAGAGTATACAAATTTCGCCATATATATGAAGATTTCTCGCTGCTTATACAATACTACATATGCAAGTGAGCTTTGCATTGGCTTTTGAAGTGCTAGACAAATACGTAAAGCATAAAATAGAAAAGCAGCTGCGCCCTTTACCTGTACCTGTGCCTGTGCCTGTGCCTGTGCCTTGTGGTCAGTTAACTATATTATACTATATATCATATATACTATATGTATATGTATGAGAAGTTACTAAACTACTGAGCACATACATAGGTCTAAGCGTCATTTCTATGGTTTTTAGATTTTCATTTCCGCTATTGTGAGCCATAAATGAAATATACGACTTCCGCATTTGCCAATGTTACCATTTTTTTATTATGACAAAAGTAGCGACAAAAACACTTCTATTTTTTTTTGTGAAGGTGAAATGAAAGACTTGAACTTTCCAAAATTTATGTCTGCATGTGTGTGTTTGTGTTTGTGTGTGTGCGGTCATTGCATTGCAATTTCAGCTAAAAGCCATAGCCAAAAAGTCAGACACATCATTTTGGATTAGACGTAAATACTACAGAAAAGTGCGAATGTGTGAGTGTGTGTGTATGTGTATGTGAGTTTGAGTGTCTCTATGTGTGTGTCTCTGTGTATGTAGTGCTAGTATTTGAGCATAGTTGCAATGCTCTTTGCCATTGTCTTCATGCATTCATTTTCCAAACTGTTGGCTCTTTTTGTGAGTACTTTTCCAAGCTGTACATGTAGGTGTATGTGTGTGTGTGTGTGTGTTAGTGTGTGTGTATGTGCAATGCTTATGGAATTAAGTGCATGAAACATACACCGCAAAAGGTGAATGGCATTTGCAGCCAAAAACTGACCAAAAAACTTTCCTACAAACAAAAATGTGAATTGCGTATGTATGTGTATGTGTGTTTCTGTGTGTGTATGTGTGTGTGTAATAAGATACACTTCACTAGCTTTAAGGGCAAGTGATTTCTTTGATGGCTCATAAAGTTCTTAAGCTAAACTCTTGCTTATCTCTGCACTTCGTTACTCTTTCCATCTCTTTCCCTTGTCCCCTCTCTCTTTCTCGCTCTCTCTTCTCTTCATATCATTGCTGTTGCCATTTAACAATTCTCTCTTGATTTTGCTACTGCTGCGACAATCACATAAAAATAAAGTAAAATAAAAAAAACTTTAACAGTTAAACGCAAACAATCAAAATACATTTTCACTCACTCCACACAACCCCCCCCCCCCCCCCTAACACACACATTACGCTTCGCCTTACAATAAGTTCAATGCACAGTTGAAGAAATCATTATTTCAGTTTTTTAGTTTTTAAACGTTTATTTTTTATCGTTGTCATTTATTTAATTTCATTTTTGTTTTTTTTTTTTTTAACATGAATTACAAATTTGATACAGAAATAAAATTTAAAAAAAAAAATAAAAAAAAAAGAAAAAAACAATAAAATTAAAAAAAAAAAAATATTTTTTTTGAAAATTATTTTTAATATTTGTTTAAATTTTTTATGGGCATGATTTGATACAAATTTGATATAGAAATAAAATTAAAAAAAAAGAAGAAAAAGTAAAAAAAAAATAATTTTTTAAAATTTTTTTTTTGATTTTTATTTAAAATTTTTTTTTTGAAAATTTTTTTTTTGAAAATTTTTTTTTTTCAAAAATTTTTTTTAAAATTTTTTTTTTAAATTTTTTTTCAAAAATTTTTTTTTTAATTTTTTAAAAATTTTTTTTTTTTACAAATTTTTTGAAAATTTTTTTTTTATTTATTTAATATATGGTTATATTTTTTGTGAAAACTTTGTTTAAATTTTTTTTTAAAAAATTTTGTACAACATTTTTATAATATGTTTTTAACTTTTTTTTTAATATTTTTAAAATTTGTTTTTCTTTGTTATCTTTTTCTTTTTCAAGGCCCACTATAAATCTTTTATATATGTATATATACTTTGAGCGAAGATTTGAAATAAACTTGACGGTACAATACAGTATACAGTATACTACATAGAACAATTTTGGTGTCTCTTAGATCTTGAACCAGAATATATTTACTGAGGTTTGCCACGCCTCTAACTAACTGTTAGATACATTCGTATTTGCATAAAGTAAAATTACCATTTTTTTAATGATTTTCAGTGGATGCAGGATGTGAAAACTTGGTGTAACTTTATTGCAACTATTAAATCATGCAGCATCAACTTTATTTCTATGCCTGCACATCTACTTTTTGTAGCTACTGTTGAAAAAAAATAATTGTTTTTTTTTTCTTTTCTTGCATATTGCATTAATCATAATGGCAAACATTTTGTTCTTTTCTTGTGGCATGCCACATGCAGCATAGACAATGCCGAGTATTGGCAATTGATAATGCAGAAAGAGCAAGTTTTAAATGTGATAAAATTGGCAACGCCCAAAAAATTAAATTAAAAACTTTTCAATGCGAACAAAAGTCGAACAACGAACATTGAAAATGGTTTTTGAAGGGCGGAAAGGGGGGGTGGGGCACGAGGAGATGGAGAAACAAATATAAATGTATTAAATCAATAGAAGTTGAGAGTTGTAATTAGTAAGAGAGTGGGTGGGGATAAGAACTTGTGAGTTCAGATACCGGGCAATGGGATTGAGAAGACCGAAATCAAAAGTGATAAATCTAAACTGAACGTGTGTGTGTTGTGTGAGTGTGTATATTGGCAGACTCTCAACACTTATAGAAATTGAAATACGGGAGCCACAATACACAAAATGAAAATGAAAATGAAAAGGACAAGCTAAAGAGACAGATAGACAGTCAGAAAGAGCGAGGGAGAGAGAGAGAGAGAGAGCAGTGCAAGCGAAAGAAGACGTTTTGCCAAGAAAAACTATAAATTTTATTTCGTTTGAGGGGCTGCTTCGAATTTCAATGACACTTTAATTTAAATTTTGCTCAAACGCAATTGGCTGGGCACGCACCAAAACCAACGAGAAGCGACCAACGACAGCAACGAAAGCAAACGGGCATCGTCTTGTTCAACCGTTTGACAATCAAAGTAACTCACGCAGCAAGAGAGAGAGAGAGAGAGGGAGTGGAAGCAAGAGAGAGCATAGCATAAACTGTCGACTGTCGACTGTCGTCTGTCGTGCAAGTGAACCTCATTGCCATTCCCCTTGCCATGCTATGCTATGCTGCTGCTGTGAACCTCTATAACCTCTAAATCCTTACTGTGTAACTCCCTTGGGGCAGCAATACCAATACCAATACCAATACTCACTCGGCGTCGCCATTGAGCAAGTTGTCAAATTGTTTGAATTTATTTATTGACTTGCCGGGCGGCGGCATTTGCATTCCAGCTGAAAGATTTTTGACTCCAGTTGCCTTGCAGCAGCGGATGTGTAAAACACTCTTGCCTCTAACGCCTCTTGCGTCTCACTTACAGTTACACTTACACTTACACTTACTCTTACTCTTACTCTTACCCTTGCACTCTCTGGCATTGCTTTTGCCTTTAGTCTGCATAATGAAAGGCAAGTGCAGCCAGCCGACATCAAGTAAAGTTACAGTGGAGCAGCAGTAGCAGCAGCAACAGTTCAATTTTAAGCTTGAAAAGTAAATTGTATAATTTACTTTAAACCGTTGCTCCCTCTCTCTCTCTCTCCATCTTTGCTGTGCTCTCTTAACATTTCAACACGTCAGCCAATCGCTGTTAACTACACACGATCGTGTGTAGTTTTTATAAAATTGTATAAAATAAATTTTAACCACTGTATAGCACTGTCCAAATTTCACACTGCGTTGTACAATTGAATGGCAAGTGGACAAGTGAACACAGTTACAGTATTGCCTGTTACAGGCGGCCCACTCCTATACTCAGCAAACGCTTTGAGTTCTTGCAAATTCTTGTGTTGAAGTGAAACGCGTAAGAAGACAATGTTGGGCCGCATGACAAAAAAGGTGCCAGAAGTGTCAGTATATTCGCATTGTTCAGCTTATGTGTGTGTGTGCGAGTGAGATGACAGTACTTTAGTTTTTCGCATATATGTATATATATATATATATTTACTTACATATGCCTGTCTGTATGTGTGTGCATGTTTATGCTTGTCGAACTGCTTACATTTGTGTGTGTGTCACGCGCGTTTTACTTTGTCGTGTGTGCGTGTGTCCGGCCGTCTGTGTGAGTGTGTTACGTGTTGGTGTTGCTTTCAGTTGACTATTTAATAAATCCCAGTTTTGTGGTCAGCATACGAAATTAATGCGATTTACTGCACGCACGCAGCTGGTAATTGGTAACTGTAACTGAGCAGAAGGTAACAGAGAGAGACAGAGAGATACGTGAAAGAAGAAATGAGACAGAGAGAGCAGAGAGAATCACAGAGTAGACTGTCGCCAGCATAGTGGCAAAAGAAAAATTCATTTCATTTATTCTAAAGATTAGCCATTCATTTCCACTACTACTACACACATTCTCTGTCTCACTCACTCACTCACACACTCGCTATCTCTCTCACACTTTCTCTCTTACACTCTATATGCTGGACGACAGTCTGTATGTTTGTGTGTGACCATAGGAAATTCAAGTGCCTTGTGAATTGTGTATGCTCTGGCCCTATGCTCAAGCACAATATGCTAATTTCTTTGAATGCTTTACATATTTATTCTATTTATTGTTTGTTTTCTTTTCTTTTGTTTCTGTTTCTCTTTCTGTTTTCTTTCTCTCTCTCTTTTTTTCCCCACAATTCATTCTATTTCTATTTTTTGGTTGCTGTTGCTGTTGAAAAGAAGTACCAAAAAGTATTTAGAGACACACAACTGTGGACAATTGCAGGTAGAATGCGGGGATGCTCCAAGAGAAAGCAACGCAGAGGCTTTCCGACTTATGTTACTCTTTGTGACATTCATTTATACTTTGTACTTTTGTTTAAGGACTTTCTTCGTAGTAGCAGCAGCAGCAACAGCAGCAACGGCAGCAAGAGTCGCAGCTACAGCAGCCCTTCA
>JBAMBR010004086.1:0-47393 GCA_037044475.1 Zaprionus obscuricornis
TTTTCTACAACAGGGTTTAAAACGTTCCAAACGTTTCTATCAGATGTGGCAGCGAACAATTGGACATTTACCTGCCAGTGAATTTAGGTGCATTTATTACGCATAACATTTGAATTATTGAAAATAATTTACAAATTTTCAACAAATTGCAGATCCTTTGATTTGATTATGTTACTACTGCTGATACATATAAACGAGGATAATACACTTTATGTGGAGAATCTTGTAAGTGAAGATAATGCAATACTTAAATTTCTTTGATATACTAATATTTGTTATTTTCTAGCTGCGCAGACGCATTAAATTAGAACACATAACAGTTGATATATTAAATGAAGTTAAAATCAATTATTCGTTTATTCTGGAACAACATATTAATACTTTGATGCATATATTGCATGATTTTGTACGTGAGAAGAATCATATTGTAGCTGATTTTGCCAAATCCGCATATAGCATACTTTTCAAAATATGCAATTCAATTCAAAAAAATATACTCAAGAAATTGCTAGAATTGACATTTGATAAGTCTGCAGATCATGTTACTACAATGGCATTAATATTGTTGCGTGAACTACAGCGTAAGAATTCAAAGCATGTGCAGAATTGTGCCATGTTATTGTTGCCACTGCTTGATCGTTTAAGTGATTTAACATTGCCACAAACACGACTTGCCATGGATTTGCTCTGTCATGTTGCATTTCCGGATCCTAAATTGCCAGAATGTGCACCATTGCAGGATCAAATCGAGATGATAGTCAAGAAACAGCAAATTAATCGCACAGAATATGTTAAGAAACAAGGCATCATTGGTTGTGTTCAGTTAATTGATGCTGTTGCTCGCATCGAGACAGTTCTCTTGGATAATGATGAGTTACAGACGAGTATTGATAGCATCACTTCATTGCCAGATGGACGTAGTAAACAAGCAGCAAATCTAATAAGTAAGCACATAAACTTATTATATTTTTGCGTATTATTAGATTTATGATTAATAATTTTTATTATAAAGTGCTTAGCCAATCGGCAGTATGCAATTCTCCAGAGTTATTGGCATTGTTCTATGATGAATTGGCAAGTGTTTTAACTGTTCGCTATTATAACACTGAATCGATTTATATGCTGGACAATAAATTTCTTATATGGCTCTGTGAGCTGATGACCTACCGTTTTCAACAGAGTTTTGTAAGCGAACATCAAGCCGGTAAAATAAAGTGAGTAAATAAGAAAAATGTCTTTTGGCGATTCAAGGCACTCAATGAATTATCATTTATATTTTTTTACAGAGGCATTCAATTGGAATATCAAAAAAACATTAATGAATTGGATGAATCGAATGTTAATACGGAATCTGAAGTACTAAATCTGTTAAACATAAAATTAATTTTGAGAATCTGTATAGTGCCATGGAACGATATCGACCATTGGATGTTGGCATACTAGTATTGCTGAAGGAGGAACCATTTAGTCTAAATTATCCATTGGAACCTGAAGAGATGGGCACACATTTGGGTTTGGAGGAATTACGTTTTATACTTACAGATGTCGTGCGTAAACTGGACACTGTTGTCAATGGACATCAGGATGTAGCTGAAGCAGACTCATTGAGGTCACATGTGGCCAAGCCAGAGCAGTATATTAGTGATTTACAAAAATGTCTTGGTGAAATTAGTTTACATTTAACAACATTGGCAACACACATTGATGAACAGCTGGAAGCGGTGAATCATTTACACAGCAATTTGGATTTATTCAAAGATAGATTCAATTATGTGAAAACATGTTTTGGTCTTTGCATACAATTATTTGCTTTATATTTCTCCTGGAATGAGTGGAGCGACAAGTCACAAGCGAAGCCGTTAGAATGTAATTTTCAAACTCTTTTTTTTTTATAATTTTATAATTTAATTATTTATTAATCGTTGTCATTTTTAGATTCCTTAAGCACTCAAAGCAATATCGAACGTTCTGATGATCGACTAAAAATGACAACGATTAATAAATAATTAAATTATAAAATTATAAAAAAAAAAGAGTTTGAAAATTACATTCTAACGGCTTCGCTTGTGACTTGTCGCTCCACTCATTCCAGGAGAAATATAAAGCAAATAATTGTATGCAAAGACCAAAACATGTTTTCACATAATTGAATCTATCTTTGAATAAATCCAAATTGCTGTGTAAATGATTCACCGCTTCCAGCTGTTCATCAATGTGTGTTGCCAATGTTGTTAAATGTAAACTAATTTCACCAAGACATTTTTGTAAATCACTAATATACTGCTCTGGCTTGGCCACATGTGACCTCAATGAGTCTGCTTCAGCTACATCCTGATGTCCATTGACAACAGTGTCCAGTTTACGCACGACATCTGTAAGTATAAAACGTAATTCCTCCAAACCCAAATGTGTGCCCATCTCTTCAGGTTCCAATGGATAATTTAGACTAAATGGTTCCTCCTTCAGCAATACTAGTATGCCAACATCCAATGGTCGATATCGTTCCATGGCACTATGTCAGTACTTCAGATTCCGTATTAACATTCGATTCATCCAATTCATTAATGTTTTTTTGATATTCCAATTGAATGCCTCTGTAAAAAAATATAAATGATAATTCATTGAGTGCCTTGAATCGCCAAAAGACATTTTTCTTATTTACTCACTTTATTTTACCGGCTTGATGTTCGCTTACAAAACTCTGTTGAAAACGGTAGGTCATCAGCTCACAGAGCCATATAAGAAATTTATTGTCCAGCATATAAATCGATTCAGTGTTATAATAGCGAACAGTTAAAACACTTGCCAATTCATCATAGAACAATGCCAATAACTCTGGAGAATTGCATACTGCCGATTGGCTAAGCACTTTATAATAAAAATTATTAATCATAAATCTAATAATACGCAAAAATATAATAAGTTTATGTGCTTACTTATTAGATTTGCTGCTTGTTTACTACGTCCATCTGGCAATGAAGTGATGCTATCAATACTCGTCTGTAACTCATCATTATCCAAGAGAACTGTCTCGATGCGAGCAACAGCATCAATTAACTGAACACAACCAATGATGCCTTGTTTCTTAACATATTCTGTGCGATTAATTTGCTGTTTCTTGACTATCATCTCGATTTGATCCTGCAATGGTGCACATTCTGGCAATTTAGGATCCGGAAATGCAACATGACAGAGCAAATCCATGGCAAGTCGTGTTTGTGGCAATGTTAAATCACTTAAACGATCAAGCAGTGGCAACAATAACATGGCACAATTCTGCACATGCTTTGAATTCTTACGCTGTAGTTCACGCAACAATATTAATGCCATTGTAGTAACATGATCTGCAGACTTATCAAATGTCAATTCTAGCAATTTCTTGAGTATATTTTTTTGAATTGAATTGCATATTTTGAAAAGTATGCTATATGCGGATTTGGCAAAATCAGCTACAATATGATTCTTCTCACGTACAAAATCATGCAATATATGCATCAAAGTATTAATATGTTGTTCCAGAATAAACGAATAATTGATTTTAACTTCATTTAATATATCAACTGTTATGTGTTCTAATTTAATGCGTCTGCGCAGCTAGAAAATAACAAATATTAGTATATCAAAGAAATTTAAGTATTGCATTATCTTCACTTACAAGATTCTCCACATAAAGTGTATTATCCTCGTTTATATGTATCAGCAGTAGTAACATAATCAAATCAAAGGATCTGCAATTTGTTGAAAATTTGTAAATTATTTTCAATAATTCAAATGTTATGCGTAATAAATGCACCTAAATTCACTGGCAGGTAAATGTCCAATTGTTCGCTGCCACATCTGATAGAAACGTTTGGAACGTTTTAAACCCTGTTGTAGAAAAGCAAAGAGTTCCAGTTGTGATTGTTTTTCATTGGCTGACGGTGTGACTGGCGTAGAATTATCCTCTGGTGTTTTATGGCGGCAATAGAAGATTTCACGTAGTGTGGAGACCAGCTATACAAATTAGACAAGTTAATACATTTGCTTAAAATGCGAAACTCTATAATCTTGTAGTTTACCTCACGCACAATATCGTCGGTATCCTGATTAAGACTATTAAGCAAAAGGCGAATTAGATGCGGAAGTATCTAAAATTATAAAAAAAAAATTGTATTCCTAGAATTGTATTGTATATATAGAAAATGTTTTCCATACATTATGCGAACAGCTACTATCTTCCTTAATATAATCCAAAATTCGTACACGTAACTTTCCTTGAGTTCTAGCACTCAGCGATAAATTGCTTAACATTTGCACTGTGTTCAAATGAAACAGATCCTTGCTGCTGGCATAATTGATACTAAAAATAAATAAAAAAAAGGAAATTAATTAATCAAACATTAATCATAAATTTAGCGATATGAACTTACATAAGCAAATCAACAAAATCATCATGTTTACTAGCATCAAGAACAAATTCAACACTGTTTATAATATCCAATTTAGATGCTTCAGAGCCATTATTGAAGATTCGTTCGATTTGACTATAGATTTGATCACTATGCGAGAGTGTTAGATAACGCAACTGAGCAAGCATCAAAGGCAATAAGGGCAAACAACCGGGAGAAACTGTTTGCACATGTTCCAACTTAGCAATTTCCTCGATTTTATTGAAGAGCACCTCCAGGCATGGTTCACGCAGAAAGTCTATCATAAGAAAATTGATAAACATACTATTTTGTGATTGATATACTTGCTCCTCTCCGGCTGTGTCTATAGTGCAGCCACTAAGTAGTTTCTGTGCTAATTTCGACTTTGGTGCAAGAGCAAGATTTAAGCCCGTTTTGAAACTTTCAATATTTTCGGGATATTTTGGAGAGCGTACAAGTATGTCACGCAATTTCGTAACAATGGCAATATGATCGCAGGATAATACAAATGTATCTCCATTGTCCAGTTGTACACCGGCATTAACGAGCACCATCTCAAAGAAGGTATTCGGTTGGCGGGAACTGTTTATTTTTAGTGACGACTGTGTGCGGCCGAGCGTGGCTGCTAATGCGATGCTATGTTGCGATAGAAAACGTTGCGTTTGTTCCTGGGAGGCGGGAATATTCTCTTCGCTTTCAGCAAACGATTCAATGGTATCATCTGTTTTGTTAACTGGCGATTTGCGCTTTGGAGGAATGGAGAATAATGAAAAAATCGTTTCGTTTATTGTTTCTTATATTGGTGTGTGAGATTTACAGCGCATAAACATGATCACTCACCGGAATCTTTATTGTTGCATTTTCATCAATTGTATTTAGATCCTTTTGTGGATTTGCTCGCTTTTTAAATCTACGATACATTTTTACAAAACGTACACTTTTAATTAAATTGAAAAACAGATTTTGGAACTTTAAAAACAATTCGCCGGGCTGACGCTAGCAAGAATTCATATCGTTATCGTGCTTATCGATTTAAATTTTTAGTTCTTCTGTAAGAATTTTTCTGTTAAGATGAGGAGTCCTCTGTTAAACGTCTGTTCTCTTGCTTTGTGAAGAATACATACTTACACCAGTAAAAAAAAACAACGTTAAAATTTTTTACGAAAGCTAAATGAACCAAAATGTAAAATTTTCAGAAAAGTATACAAAAAATCAAATTATGAATAATGGTACATTTCAACAAAAATTTGAAAAAAAAAAAAAAAAGTATACTAACTTTTAGAATTATTCACCAGTTTTAGTATAAATGTTTTAATATTGGCAATCATCAGCATAAGGTTTCGTCAGCTGGTAAATTGTTCGGGCTTCAGTCTGTTAACATTCTGTGTTAAGCTTCTGCCGATAAGATCAGTGCTGACAGATCAGCTTTAAATAAGCTCTAATGGCAACACTGGTTCAAGCTTTGCATTTAAGCAAATACACACACTACTTGAATATTTAGCTAATTTTTGAACCATTATGTAGTTGTGTGAACACACGAAAAAGCAGTTTGAAAAGTACTCTAAAAACTAATTACAAAACTGTATGGCAAATTTGTATTTCCAAGAGCTTCAAAACTTTAAAATTTTAGATGCGTTGCATAGCGTTAAGGAGCGACGTAAGCCCATTAAGCTGAAAGCTCTCAGATCTCTAACAGACTATTTATTTATATAGTCAATGCAGTTTGTATAATAAACGAAATGTTTAATAAATTTTTCTTTGAAAATGTACTTACAGAAAGATTTATATACTACATATAGAAAGATGTAGCATCATAAGAATTATTTTAAGGATCAAATAATAATTAATATAGCTAATATAGCATATGCTTCCGACTTTAATATATATACGACAGTTTAGTACAATTCTATGTTGAATTTTTGTCTATTTGCCGCTAGTCGGACGGTCCGGTTGTCCAGTTGTTGGGTGAGTGGTTTTCCGTACGTTTTAATTTATAGCTTCTAAATTATGTAAATTATATGACTAACTTAATTTTTGGTGAATGTATTTCGACTTATTTATTTATACAATATATACATATATATATGTATATATGTATATATCTATATATTTTATTTGTTTTTTTTTTTTTTTTAATAGTTACGAGCGGTACGTGAATCGATCTTTTGTTTTTATTCCGCAATTTCGAGGCTGAAAAACGAAAAAAAAGGCCGTAACTCACATTTATGCTACGAGAATTTTTTTGTATATTTTTCTTAGTTGTTTTTTTTTAGTCTTTTTTTTTGTATTTTTTTCGAATTTCGAATTTTGTATTTTTTGTCAGCAAATTAGCTAAGACTTAATTTAGAATACCTCGCGAGCTGTTTATACTAAGACTTTGTTATATGTAGTTGTTGTTGTTGTTCTATATATATGTATGTGTATTATATGTATATGTGCATATGTATATATGTATAATGAAAAATTAAAATAATATTAAATTATATAACAACCAACCAGTAGGATTATAACAAATTAACCTCATTTACTAGTTGCTGCTGTATTACCGCGCTGCCCCGCTGCCAGCTGCCCGTTGATGCTATTTCAGAACAACATTCCGCAGTGTGAAGCTAATGCGAACTTCTCTCAATTTGATTTGAATAACAGACGATGCCGACAAAAACGACAGACGATAAAAACGACAGACGACAGATGAGAGACGACGCCCGTGTATTGCCATGACAATGTTGACACCTTCAAAGACATCAAGACTCAGCATCAGCATCAGTATCAGCATCATCATCATCATCATCATAACAATTTAACGTCGTATCAATAACAAACGTAGCGGTATATATGAAGTTCCGGGTGCAACATCTCTGCCCTCCGGTAAGAAATTCATTGCATAATTCTTTGGTGTCGGCGTATTGGGCGGTACAGCATATTCCAAATTATTCTGTGATGCAGCCACATTTTGTTGCCGCAAAGCTATTAAAGGCATATCCATTCGAACCGTATGTGGCAGTTGTA
This sequence comes from Zaprionus obscuricornis, assembly GCA_037044475.1. Classification (NCBI taxonomy): domain Eukaryota; kingdom Metazoa; phylum Arthropoda; class Insecta; order Diptera; family Drosophilidae; genus Zaprionus; species Zaprionus obscuricornis. The sequence goes on from JBAMBR010004086.1 coordinate 7,419, forward strand.
ACATGATTGTACGCTGTCTATCTGTCTGCTGGAAACGTTGCAAATGTCCAAGAACAATGCGTCGGACTGCCGCTACTGTATTGGGATTAGCATTGGGAGCATTGTAGTAATATGCTTGACTTTGTAACTGTTGTTTCTGTGGCTTCTGCAGCAGCAATTGCATTTGTGTCTGTGGCGGCAACTGCAGCTGTGTATGTCGCGGTAAATAGCCAAGATTGGCGGCATATGCCACACTGAGCACAGTTACCAACTATAAGACAAAAAAAATAAAATAAAATCCTTTTTTTACGTAAACTCGTCTCAAATTGTTGCAAGAACTTACACTGAGGCACGTTCTGTACATGATGCAGACAAATAAAAAGTTGAAGATTTCTTTCTTTTCAAATCAAATTCCAATTCGAACCCAGACTCGTTAGCTCAACAGCCGTTAGGCAACTGAAACTAATTTAGCAACGGCAGCCGACAACTCGTTTCACATTTTCAAATTTCAAGTTCAGGGGCTACGCGCGTTGTATGTTGGGTTTGATTTAAATTAAGTTGAGAGATATGCGAATAGAGCTTGGCCAAAATGCATTTACATAAATTTCTAACCTGTGGCCACTGGCCAGTGCTAGATACCAAGCATCACCATCACCATCACCATTACCATTGCCATGTTCAATCCTCGCTAACTTCTAGTCTTAATTCTTATTTTATTTTATTTTAGTTTTTTTTTTTTTAATTGCTGCTGCGGCCAACGCGTCACGTGATTTATGCAAATATTTTCCCACATGATCAATTTAAAAGTTTATACATTTAATTTTCGGAGCGCACGCTCACTTTAATTTCAACTTTAGCATGATCTTGTTTTTAACTTTGCTTTCTGCCTCGTTTCTATTTTTTTTGGTTTTTATTTCAACTTTATCAATCGAGTTTAATCGATCAAAGAGCAAAAACCAATTCCCAGCAGTCAGCTAAAAAATAAAATCAAGTGAGACAAAAGACAATCTCCAAAAATGCAAAATCCAGACAATACAAATTTCACAGCTAAAAAGATTTGTAGATTTCGGTTAATCTTTAGATCTACTTCTATTTTGGCTTAGACAACGAGGCGACTTCTCTATCTCTTTCTATCTTTATATAGATCTGATCATGTCGGACTGCTGCCTGTTCACAGCATTATAATTATGCAAATAACGCATGATATATTGGAATATATCATTTTTGTGACTACTTCTGAGCCTTTATGACGCCCATGTACAAAAATTAATTTTTCCTATTTTTTTTTTTTTTTTTGCCAACTCTTTGCATTTGCATAATATATAGTTTCTTTCAATAGACGTGTTTATACATGTGTCTTGAGGTTAACACTCCACACACACACACATACACATACAAACACGCATACGCAGAAAGTACAATAGCGTTGGATGAACAAATATAGTTATATATATATATAGCTATAGATTTTATATTGATTTTTAATCGCTGTCTCTTTATATTAAACTGCAGACAATGTGATTGGTAGTTTTTGTATAGTCAAAGCACTTCATTCATTCATTCAGTCAACGTCTTTTGTTGCTTTTGTTTTTCATTTGCTTGACAACTCAACTTAAAAACAAAAAAAAAACACAATGATTGTATTTTAACCAATGATCAATTTTTGGCCATAACTGGCTTATAATGCTAATGAATATGACAAAAATATTAATAGATTTAACTATTTATTCGTTACCAAGTTTGTTTGCCTAAGCATATTGAATTGATTTACTATTGATGTAGGCTACAAAATAGTTGATCTATTAACCTGATGAAATTCAATATTTATTATTGCTATTGCTAAATGTTCAAAATTGTTGTTGTGGCCGTTAAAAATTCATTTATTTTGCCTAATGAGTCTCAAAATCATGTTCATAAAAAATATACATTTATAAACGATAAACGAATCGTTTTGCATGGTCTTCATAAGTGTTTTATTGATTAGATAATTTTTTTAATTTTTATTATTGTTTTTCTTTTGTTTTTTATAGTCTTGCACGAAGTTTCTTAATGCTAGGAAGTTACCGTATTATTCTTAAAGTTTTTGCAAATTTTTATTGCCATAGCATTTTATTATAAGTAAATTGTTGGCATTGTCTTAAACTAACTCTTATTATTTAAAATTCTTTTTAAATTTTATTCATAAGCTTGCAATTTTTTTTACTTTATCATAAAAAAATTATTATCACAAGTACTTTGTTATTCTATTTAAATAACAATTGATTTTTATTTTAAATATTTTTAAACTTAGTTTTAATTGAAATAAGTTTTCAATATTTATTTTCTTTAAGCGTCTAAAATAAAATATAAATCATTAAATAATACATTTCAAATAAGCGCCAAATAAATGTAGAGTTGTATTTTGGGAACTCACAGTCGCTTAAGAAAAATTATCGATGTTTGTGTAGCATTGATATATCGATATCACTATCGCAAATGCTTCAGCTGTAACACTATCGTTCAATTCGTTATCAATCGGTACTAAATACAGGTGCTGAAAAATAGAAACAATATCCCCGATTTTCATGCTCTTGTAAATTAAAGATCCAATGAATGAAAACAATTAGCTTTCAATAGCTCCAATATAAGACTGCTGACAGCAAATATAAATATATACATGATATTCAACTAGAAGGCCAAGAATATTAGTTGTCAATCGTAAAATAGTCTCCCATTATAAGAAAGTGTACAGATCATATTTGGTGTCATCCCAATGGAATTATCTCATCTTTATCTGTGCCAGTTTTGTTTTTAATACCAAATCAAAATCATTTATAAAACATTAACTATATTACATAGTTCACTTTCTTCCTGGTCAATTGTAGTAGTAGAAATGTGTAAGGTTTTTTTCTTAGTAGATTAAAAAAAACGAGCCGTTTTATTATTTTCTGTTTGCAAATCAGTTGTTGTTTTGCATTCTTATCTAGTGCGTTTATTTCTTAGACTTGATCTTCTTAAGGTAGAATTCCAACTCCTTGCCTTCTAGAATGTAGCCATCGGAGCGGCCGCACTGTCCGGGGCGGGAAGAAATGCAAGCTGTTGTTGAAAAGACAGAGCAAGAGAATATAGATTAGTATTGCATTAAGAAAGAGAACAAAAATACTAATCTAATGCTAAATAAAGATCAGAGTAACTATGACAAGCTATTATCACACCCAACAGGCTTGCATCGCACTTAAAACAAGATTGATGCAATAAAAATTTGTTGGATCGCTATGTTTTTAACATCATTGAATGAATTGGCGCAATTTATGAGTTTGGTATATTGAATTATTGATAAACGTACCCAAGATGCGGCCAGAGGTGAACTGATCCTCCAAAGCCTGCTCGACCTTGCCGTACTTTTGACGTTCCAAGTACTTCTTCATGACTTTGTCGCTGCGCTTCTTGGTGAGCACATCGTTCTCATCTTCCTTCTGTGCGTGCTTGGGATTACGTTTACGTCCCAAAGGCAACACATAGTGTGATTCGTACCATTGACGGAATGGCGTCGCATCGATAACCACAATGCTGTTCTTCACCAAAGTCTTGGTGCGCACCAACTCGTTATTGGAGGCATTGTATACAACATCAGCGATACGGGTCTTGCGTGCAACACCCTCAGAAGCCCACGCAAAATTGCCGGTTTCCAGACGCAGAGCGCGCAATTTGGTGTTTCCACCGCGAGTACGCACCTTGTGCACGCGGGTAGAGCCAAGCTGGAAAAGAAGAAATCAGAAACGTTACTTTCTATTATTTGAATCAATCAATTCAATGAAATTCTAATTTAATATGTAAATCAGTAGTCCGAACATAATGCTTTTTAATCATCAATATTTGCTCACGAACAAGTCGATTGCAATTACAGTTGACACGCGTTAACATCATTTTACACACACAACAACAAATAAACAGTAATGGCGGAAACTATAGCTCACCTTGGTGTTGGCGGCGGGGCGGCCTAACTCGAACTTACGCTTCTTGCGGAGCGACTTGCGCTTGCCACCAGTGGCACGACGCTTATGTGCACTATCACGGCTAATACCTGAAATAAGGTAAATACACAAATTATAAATTCAGCAAGTTCTATTGTCTCAGATAATATTAAGCACTTTGTCAAATATCAAGAAAATCACTCGCTCGCGCTTGCATACACATACAAACTCACACACACATACACAAACACAGCAGCACGCGGTGCTGCTTGAATATCTCAAATTTAAATGCACAAAATATCAAATAATAATTGTATTTTCATACATTTTATAATCAAAATTGATATAGTCAATTGTTTTGCATACTTTTTATTATTATTATGTATTTCACAGGTGATTTTCTTGATATTTGAACACAATTTTAACAAGCCGACGACTCACCCATGTTCGAGTAAAAAGCGAGAAAGAAAGGAAAAGACACGCACAACCTCGTGTCAAAAATTTGTAGGTTATCGACTGGGTACTACTTTTATATTTGACAGCGATGGGTAGCACTTTTGCATGGTTGCATTTAATACAAATACTAGATAAATAATGTGTTATCGGCATATCGATATTATTACCAAATATAAAACAGCCAACTACGTAATTAAGTATATCGTCGATACCGATATAGTCAACTGTACACGAACGAACTAATAATGCATTTTCGTTCAGGTTATGTGAAGTTGTTCGATCATCGAACTCATTTTTGAACAAAAATAATTCGGGCATAATTCAATTATCGAACGTTGATTGCATCCCTACTGTACACGAACTAGAAAATTAACCCAAGCTAACTTGGAACACATAAATTGTTCATTTTCGCGGATAAATAAATAACAATAATAGGTGCGGGCGTGTTCAAATGTAAAAATGGTTGGCAGAAACGCTAAAGCGTTGTCACACTTTCATCGTCTAACCGAATACATTGTGCAGTGTAAACACTGTGATAAAACACTTTCATCCAAACACACTTCTTCGAATCTAACGCGCCACCTAATACGAAACCATAAACTCTTAGCCAGAGCAATATTCGCCGGTGACGAAGGTAAAATGCTTGCCGAGCTACGTGATGAACTGAATGCTCCTGATCCCGAGCCAGATATGCATATGGAACCAAACATGGGAGAACGAGAAACAAAAACTGCAGTACGCACAATAATTGATAACACATCACATCAACATCAACAGACGCGACAAGAGCATCATCATCACCAACAGCAGCATCAGCAGCAGCAGCAACAACAACATCAGCAGCAGCAACAGCAACAACATCATAATCATCCAGAGATGAGAAATAAAGTCATTGGCAAAAACAATAAATTATGGGCACATTTTGTACGCATTTCAGAATTTATGGCTAGATGTAAACATTGTAGCAAAACATTATCCTCAAAGCATTCATCATCGAATCTAATGCGACACATTATAAGGCGACATCATAATTTCTCAAAAAATCTTAGTTATTCGCAGCATAGTTTAATATCACCTAAAAAAGAAGTAATACATCAAGAGGATCGACCACGACAAGTTGATCCATTGGAAAAAGTTGATTTTGATGATGTCGATAGTATAATTGAAAAGGTCACAGATCAAATGGAAGAAGAGGTATGTTATAAATATATATATTGCATTATTTGTATTTGAATATAAAAATTGACGAATAAGTTGTGAAAATATTTAGTTTAATTCAATATTGCAACAGGAGCCGTTCTATGAATATGTTGTGGATAATTCAGATGTTATGGTACCACGACACTGTGATGAGGATACATCAAATCTAAACAATGGTATTGAGCATGCTTCTGGCGATATAAATGATTCATTATCGGATCCCACAACACAATTGGATGAGAAGCTCAAGGCGGAAACAATATATTATAATGAAATGGCAGAATTAGCACGCGCCAAGCGAAGATTAATTGATTTGCAGACGAAGAAGCTATTACTTGACATGAATGTGGTGGACAACAACAATTGATGTTGTGTCACACATAATAAGGAAATGAAACTAAATAAAAAATTAATTATTTTGTTATTTATATTTTATAATTAAAATCAAAGCAAAAAAATAAAATAAAATTATTTGATAGTTGGTCTATGTAACAATTAAAATCTAAACAAAAATTAATTAGAATATTATACAATTGTATACTTAATAATAATTATAATAATATTACATATTATGAAAAAATACGTACAATGTTTTTTCTTTTTTTTTGTTGTTTTTGCTGGCTTTATGTAGTAGATTGTGTTGCATCCACAGCTGTTGCGCTACAACATTTCTCATTGGCTTTAAGCTTCTCAATTTCCAATCGTTCTTTTTTCACTTGTTCAGCAACCAGACACTTTTGCATTCGATAGAAACCAGCTTTTTCACTAAAATACATTGCCTGCTGTCGCAACAGATCTTCTTTAAGTTCTCGCATTAATGGAGTATCATCTACTTGTCGTATCGTTGTTGTTACCAATTGTGCATCGTTGCTATCATTACTTAAATCAGAGAATATTGTTTCACCATTGCCATTGCCATTTTGAGAATTTTGATCACCAGGTGTAGTTGCGGCACTTTCAACAATTACATTTTCATCATCAACATCTTCATCAATGGCATCTAAATCTTCAACTTCAATAATATCATTATATAGTGCATCATCAGCATTGGGCATTGAAACATCTACATGCTCAGCATCTGTTGTATTATGCTCATCATCATCGTCATCATCAACTGTTGTATAGAGTGCAGTAATATCCTCATCCTCACCAGTACCATCATTATAATCCTCATCTTCAGTATCACCACGCATCGCAGCACCATGTACTTTAATCATATGACAACTAATTGTCTCTTGCATGTTTGAGTCAGCATGGTCAAATTGTTCATCACACATTTGACATTTCCAGATTGTGGGATCATTGGTTGATGCACAGAAATCATAAAATGTATTATAATCATCTCTTTCAATTTTAATGGGTATATTTGAATCTTGTCCATTCCAAACAATATTATGCATACGATGTAAGTGACGCTGTAAATTGCTTGTTCCTTGATATGATAGATTCTTAAGGCAAACACGACATCTAACCGTATCATCGCTTATTCTCGTTATAAATCTCCATACTTGGCTACTGCTGATGCTGCCTCTTATATATGAACGTGCGTTGGAGGTGTTTGTATCATTTGTACTGGATGTAGCGGCTTCTTGTACATTATCTGTTGATTCAATTTTCACATTCGACATTTCATCCATAATATCATGTCTGCGCTGCAGATGAGTTATCACATTGGCCGTACCATGAAATCGCATACGACGATTGCATAGTTTACATAGCACTGTGGTCTTGGTCAATTTCTCACAATAATTCCAAACGTAGCTTGCACCACGTCGTTCTTTTCGCATTCCGGAGGCATCTGTGATCCATTGTAATCCTTTTGGCATTAGTTTTGTCTAGTGTAAAGATAGACAATTATTATAATATTTCATATGCAATATTCTGTGGCACTTACAACTTCTTCAATTTTCTCCGCGTGCATGCGTCGCAAATGTTTTGTTATATTGGAAGTGTTGCCGCCGCCAAAATATAAAACCTTTTTGCATAGATGACATAACGCTCGTTTATCGTCCAATTTAGTACAGAAATTCCAAACAATGCTGCGATTCGGGCGTCCTTTCTTAACAGCATCTTCATGTTTCTAGTAAATAGCCAACATTTTATCGATTATTATTATTATTATTATTTGTATTTTTGAAGATTTACTTACAATTTCAGTTATGCCGTGTGCTATGTGTAGATGTCGTCCAAGATTAGCGGTTTTGTTACCAAATGTTTCACTACATATCGAGCATCGATATACATCCAAATGCTCTGGCACTGGTGTAAAGTATTTCCAAACATAGCTGCGACGCTTTGGTATTGTATGCAGTGGAATTATATTTTGGTTTCCCAAGTGTTCATCGGGTTCATTGTCGGCTATGGAATCACTATCGTCCGACATAGTGTCTGTAAAAACATCGTATAAATTAATTGTTTTGATTAATTTCAAATATTTACTTACATCTCAATTTCATGTTTCCCTCGTTCATGCTTTGGCAGTAGCGTTGTAGTACTATTATCGGGTTAATTTTTCACTAAAAAGTCGATAACTAGTTCCATCACTAGTTCACACTATGCGTATATGTTTAAGGTGACCATTTTCATATAGTTCGAAATTCTTAATGTTTTTAATCGAAAATGTAATTAATTTTATCTATATGTATTTTATCGATTATAGCTATTAGATAAATCAATTGAAATAAATAATCACATATTAAATAATAAAATGATTTTTAATGTCTTCATGGAATACCTTTTATACAGTATGCCATGTAAAAATCGATATAAAATGAAAAGTATCAAAAACTTATTTGTTACATCTCTAACAAATAGCCTCGCATTTTTCCATCAGTCGTTAGAGAAAAACTTTTACTGTGTCGAAATTAAAGAAAAAAAAACAAATGGCAAGTTTTTCCCCGAACCAATTGCGCCAATGCGCACGGTTCACGGGAACTGCCTGTACGCCGGAAAAGGAGCAAAAGCTGCGTGAACAAATACACAGCGAATTGGCAAAATTCAAATACTGCAGCAATCCGACATATGAATGCAGTTTAATGCGCATTGATGGCTATGAATATTGCATACGCCATATTTTACGTGATCCACGCGCAAATTATCGCCAATGCACACATGTCTATCCCAATGGCAGAAAGTGTACGAATGCTGTACCCAAACTTGATAATAAAAAAGAACAAATATTGACAACACTTTGCTTTGAGCACAATCGTCAAACGCAATTGCAAAAGACGCATCTCTCCGTGGGACGCTTGCGTAGTCGTGTGGAGACCAATGAGACTATATTAAATAGTTTGTCGCATCACTTGAATGTTGAAGATATTAGACCTGAACCACCGCGACCCGAACCTGACGATGATGAAATTGATGTTGTATCACCGCATGTAGCACCGTTTGGTATGCAGACAAAAATTTCAAGTTAAAGCCACAAATTGTTTATTAATTATATTTGATTTTAATAGTTAATCAGGATCATACAAATAGCATTGGACAAGTTGTGCAAAGCGTGCGCAAGCGTCGTCGCATTTTAGATTATGCCTCGGATAGCTCAAGCAATGATGAGGATCCTCCTTGCCTGAGAAATACAGCACGTGATCTTGAGTTCTATGAGTCAGACTATGAGAGTGTTGACTCTGAAGAAGATGATCCACTTAAGTGAGCTACAATTATAATGCATTAATTTCATATGTAAAAATAATAATTATTTTTTATTTTTATAGACATGCTGGTGTTTATACGCGTGCAGAAGCAGTTCGTCTATCGGAACAGAAATTGATGAAGTTGCAAGGCTTGTACCGTGAGCAGATAACACACTTGCAACATGTGTTAAAGCAACGTCGTCGCAACTATTTGCAAGACATACGCCGTGAACGTGAAACATACTGTAATTAATTTTTATTATAGTTTTTTCAACTGTTTTTTTTTTATTTTTTTCTAATGATTTTTTTTTAACAATACATTTGCAGGCAGCATACATGATCAATTAAAGGAGACGCCACATGAGCGCAAATTGTATGATCAATTAAAGGCATTGAATGGCTATCATCGTCGTCAAGGCATGGAGGCAGTACTTTATAAAAAGATGAAAGAGAAACGTTCACGTGACACTGCGCTAATGGCCAAATCTTCCACTCAAGCCAAATGCATCTTCACCGAAGGCGGTGTAAAGTGTGGTGAACGCACATTGCCATGTTGCAAGCATTGTCGCAAGCATATACTCGAAGATAAACGTCAAGTGCTATATCGTGCTTGTGGCGTTGAACGCAGTGGTGTTGTATGCCAAGAGCCAGTGGCATGCATACTTGAGGATTCCACATGTGTGCTGCATCTAAACGTGGCATTGACCAAGCGACAGTATATACAAAAGGTGCGTTAATTAGAGGCTTTAACTGTACCTAAACTACTACTACTACTACTACCACTACCACTATCGCTAAGCACACCAACAAGCACAAGAACAACAATTACCACAACTAGCACAATTCAATATATCACTACCACAAACTATCAAATATTCCACAATAACTACAAATAACAATAGAAATTAGTTAAGAATTTTGTATTATATAGTTTTGGCGGCGCCATTGTCTATTTGCATATACTTATATTTTAGTATTTAGATAAGCATAATGCCTAAAAACACAGACTACACACTATGTAGCTATTAGTATACAGTAAAACATGCTGCGCATATATATAGATATATATATAGTAATAGCTAGAAATTATATTCTCATATACTACATAATTCATAATCCATAATATGAACCAAGCTTGTGATCAATTGAATTTAAATAAATGACCGAGACACACACACATACACAGATAACACAACACATACACTTACACTTACATTCACACATACAAAGAAAGAAACAAACACACGCACGCACACCTCTGATCCCAATCCTAATCCATCGTCAACCTTTTGATAGTTTTATGGCATGTCGAGCTCGCCAAATGCGAAGAGCGAAGAAGAAGAAGAAAGTATATTTGCAACAGGCTGCAGCAGTGCAAATAGTTTTATCGGGGATAATGATGATGAACAGGCGACAGTTAAATCAAATGATTCTGAGAATAGTCTATTGGATCTAACAGATGGTATATTTAATTTTGATAATGATATCGCCGATGATCTAGTCAATTCAATTGATCAAAACTATAATATGTTACTTGATATGGATATGAATATGGACTATAGTGATCTTGATTTGGGTCTTGGTGAAAATCCGTATACACCATTACCTGGTAATATAAATTTTAATGATCCAAATGAAATTATTCCATCAATGGCAAATTCATTAGAAAATAATACGAATTTTGAATTCAATCATGTCGAGGCTGATATTATGAATATACTTGAAGATATTGAACAGATGCCTTGGTTCAATTCACTACTTGATCAATAACTACTTGTACAATAACGAAAATAACGATAATGCATGTACATATACATATATATATATATTACATCATTCATCACTAATTCATTCGTAACTACTCTCTCTATATAATTTTTATGAATATCATAACTATTTTCTTCTCTTTTTTTTTGTTTCTTTTTCATTATATTTTTATCATCTACAGAAATGTGAATCGGAGACAGAAGATGATGAACCATCATCATCATCAGCAGTTGCCATTAAAAAGGAGGTCAAGAAAGAAGATGAACAAGATGCAAAAAATGCAGCAGCACTTAATACAACCACAGCACATTCCGACGATAAGGAAATCAAGAATAATAAAAATAAGAAGAAAACTTTGTACAATGTTTAAACAAAAAAAAAACTAAATATGTTTTTAGTATATAGTTGATATCGGCAATCTATATGTGTATGTGTTTAATTAATTAAGAAAATGCCAAATGTTTTATCTAATAAATGTTTATGCTTACTCTTGTTAGTTGAAAATATAACATTTCTTTATCGTATCCTAAATCAATTGAATTTTAACCGTCACCCAATGTTAATATTGTGCAATGCTAAATTTATCGATATCGATACCATCTCTAGTTTACAGGGTGGTGTCATAATGTTGAACCTTTTGTTTTGTTTTCAAATGTGAAACATTGCAGCTTGCTTTTAATTTAATGTTCATTTTGCATTAAATATAAATATGAGTCGACATATGCAATTAAGCATTAAACAGGTAATACAATTAACTAATAATAAATCAATTAAATTGTTATTAACAGTCAACAATTTTACAGTTAACTACTGCCTATATCAATGGACAATTCTCGCCATTATCAGTGGCAGAGCAGGCTCTAAAGGATGCCAATAATTTAAAGACTTTGAATGCCTTTGTGCGCCTCATTCCTGAACAGGCGTTGCAGCAGGCGAGTGAAGCAACCAAACGTTATGCAGAGCAGCAACCAATTGGACCGCTGGATGGTGTAACCATTGGAATTAAGGATAACTTTTGCACACGTGATGTCACAACTACTTGCGCTTCCCACATGCTAGAGCATTTCGTTCCACCTTACGATGCAACGATGTGTGCACGATTACGTCAAGCCGGCGCCACATTAATCGGCAAGACAAATATGGATCAATATGCTATGGGCGCCGGCACCGTAGATTCTATTTATGGTCCAACTAAAAATATTTGGAGTGAAGATTTAAGTCATGATAATTGGAGAATAGCTGGCGGCAGCTCAGGCGGTTCAGCATCAGCTGTTGCTGCTGGCTTATGTTATGCGTAAGTTGATAATTTTCCCATTGTTTACATTTTGATGCTTCTCTCTAACCTCAAATTGAGCGTACAACAAATCTAAAAAACAAAAGTCAATAATTTGTTTGTGATTTGCATATAAAGCGTTGTGAGTGCATTATTTCACTAAATGATTTCGTATCGAAATTTGCAATTTTTATTTGACAAGCTGGAATACACAACACACTTTTAATGCCTTCAGCTTTTTGTCTATTTTTCCATTACATAACATTCGCTTATAAAACAAAACTAAAGTGCACTAGAAAAGTTTAAATAATAATTTCGGTTGAGGCCAAATCTTCGTCTGATGGTAGCACTATTTTAGCTGGATCCACATAATTTGGGCTGACCAGATCAAGACCAGCTTTCTCGCGGCGACGCAGTTCAAGAAAACCTTCACGTTGCGCCCAATTGCGTAGCTGCGTATCGGGTAAATATGCCCAGTAGAATGTGCCCCATACTAGGCAGAGTGTAACTGCAACGAAGAATGTTGATTTTGTTGCATTACGATCATCTACTTCGGATTTGTAATCAAATCCATAGCTCATCCAATTCTTTGGGCTGGGATTGGCAAAATCTTCGGTTGTTACGCTGGCGGGTGCTACAATCGTCTCGTCCTTTTTGGGTGAGGTTTTAATGGTGCGACAAACACTTAATGTGGAGACCTGGTTGAGGGCCAGGGAACGCTGAAGCGCCACAGCGCGGCTTGTTAGGCGAAAGAGCGCAGACATCGCTACAGCACGCTAAAATGTTTGCAATTTCGTAAATGTTTTAGTTTTTTTTTGTCGTTCGATAGCGCGCGGTGTGACCGTTCTTTTCAATGCGGTCAGCTGTTTTACTCTTTAAGCAATAGAAATAATCGATGACATCGATGGTTTTAAGCAATATATGTACATACAAATATAATTATCGATAAATTATTTAAAATTAAATTATTTGATCAACAACTTACTATGTTCACTTTATATGTTTAAAATATGTTTTTATTACAGTGCGATTGGCTCTGATACGGGTGGATCTACAAGGAATCCAGCATCTTATTGTGGTGTAGTAGGTCTTAAGCCTACATACGGTCTATGTTCCCGACATGGTCTTATTCCACTGGTCAATTCCATGGATGTACCTGGTATATTAACACGATCAGTAGATGACTGCGTTGATGTGCTGAATGCAGTTGCTGGTCCAGATCCTTTGGATTCCACAATCATACGAACGCCATTCAATAAGCTGAAATTACCAGAATTAGATGAAATTAATTTGAGATCTCTGCGAATTGGTATACCAAAGGAATATCACTGTGATGGTTTATCTGCTGAAGTACTGGAAACATGGACAAAAGTCGCTGATTTACTGGAATGTGCCGGCGCTAATGTGCGCCAGGTATCGCTGCCCAATACGGCGGCTAGCATCTTTGTCTATACAATTTTAAATCAATGCGAAGTAGCAAGTAACATGGCACGTTATGATGGCATTGAATATGGACATCGTGCTGATGATGAACGTAGTACAGAACAGTTATATGCACAATCACGAGCCGAAGGCTTCAATCAAGTCGTGAAGACACGCATATTGACTGGAAACTTTTTATTATTGCGTAAAAATTATGATCATTACTTTGAGAAGGCATTGCGTGTGCGTCGTTTAATTGCTGATGATTTTTCTAATGTTTTTGAGCCCAAATCCGATGAGAACAAAGTTGATATTTTATTAACACCAACAACATTGACTGATGCTCCGCTGTACAAAGATTTTGTCACACTAAGCAATCGCGATCAATGTGCCGTGCAGGACTTTTGTACTCAGCCTGCTAATATGGCTGGTATACCAGCAATATCAATACCTATTCGATTATCTAAAGCTGGATTACCACTAAGTTTACAATTAATGAGTAAAAATCTTAATGAAAAGCTGCTGCTAACAGTAGCTCGATGGATTGAAGCACAAGTTGACTTTGATTGTTTAGAGAGTTTGCAGAAGTATGTTGTTAAAGTATAATTTTTCATTATTTAAAAATTTCACTTCATTATAAAAATAAAAAAAAAACTGTTATTTTTCAATTTACTTTTATAATTTTTAAATGTTATACCCTGGTATTTGTTTTTTTGTAACGGAATTGCAATAAAAATACTATGAAGAAAATACTTGCTGTTAATAACATACGGCAAACTGTTAAAGTTCACAAACTGTTAAAGTCCGCTTTGTTTTGATGTTAAGTAACATTAATGCAAATGCCTTCCGAAATAACACAAATAAAACGTCCAAGTACATTACGCGGCATTAGAAAATGCTCCAGCTGTGGCTCCATCAATGGAAGTCGAGCTCTTCTCTGCCGAAACTCACTATGCCCGCAAAACAAGAACAAACTTGATGGAGTACAGCTAATTTGCCATCGTGCCGGCTGTGCAGTTTATTCGTTGAAAACCATGGAACGTGATCAAGATGCACAGCCGCGAAATTTTGTATGCATTGAGGATGTCACATTATCACTGCAACCCAATGCAGCGATTGTGTCAAGTAAAGCCATCTGTTATGTGGACACCTGCAAAAGCGATAACAATTGCCGGCACATCAAAGCTTGCCGAGAATGCAGTGAACAAATGCCAAAGGCACAAGTCTATACAGTTTCACGTGAAGTACTCTATAATCTGAATATAAGCATGGAGCAAAAACGACAACTTTGGCAGCAATATAAATGGGCCGAAGATCAGGAACAATTGCCCGCAGTGCAGCGCTTGAATGCAACTACATTTGTTGTCAAGTGTGAACGTTCAAATACATTTCCGGCGGAACATTTGCATGTTACGGCATTGGCCAATGGACTATCCGCCAAGAAGGGCATGTATGCTTGTGCATGTCGCAAGCTTAAGATTATTGTTGAACCTGATAATTCGCTTGTTATGCAAGATGAAATCTGTGATCATTTGCTGCTTGTGCTTGCCGGCATTCTAAGCTCACCGCAAGGCAAAACAATCTACGGTAATTTTATGAAAAGTCTGCAATCATTTTGGATGCCTGCGAAATTGGAAACGCCACTGAGCGAGGTGCCGCACGATGATTTAAGTCTCAGTCTAAGCATCAATATTGGTGGCGATATTGATCCACATGAAGATATTTATATATTCGATGATAAATGCTGCGAAACAGTCACAGATGTAACAATAAAAATCAACGATATATTATATATATGTATATGTAAATGATTTTAATCTTTTTATACTTGCAGCTTTTGCCACTGCCGGAGGAGTTGTCCGATGTCATATACAATGTGGAAACGACACCAACGCCGCACAGCGCCAGCAGCAATGCTGTGGTTCGTTATGCTAACGATGCACAGCTCTTGTCCAACTATGACATTTACGCTGAACAACAGCAGAATCAACATCTTGAACTGACAGATTGCAATATTGAGCTTATGGATCAATATCAATTGACAGATCAAATTGATTTATGCAGCGATGATATTGAGCTGCCAATAGTCAGTGAACCATTCAATATACTTGCACCATCGCCAGCAACATCTAGCAATCAATTGCCAGCCATAGAGTTGCCCACCATTGCTGTGGTCAAAAATGCAGCTATAAAAGCATCTGAAATCGTAGCTGAAATCAAGACACGCAAGCAATTGCCATTGCCAGCAAAGCGTACATTGATTGTAAATGATGCAACTACATCAGGTGACACTGTGAATCTAGCACCAGCATTGGCATATGAGGCATGGCTTGATTATGTCATAGAACTAATTAATGATTCCATTGAGCCAGAAGTAACACTTGCAACATCCTTAACCAGCGCAACAGTATACAGTCGCCTAGTGCAGCATAATTTTCATGCGCACAAGGTGAGCAATTGTTATAAATATAATAAATAGTAAATAATAATTAAATTTCTTATGTAGGAAACGTTTGCACATTTTAGCAAGAGTTTTAGTGCCGGCATTAAGCGTCGTCCGCTGCATAATGTGTCTGTTATAGAATGTGGCAAGCACAAAGGTCTCAACAAGTATGTTTGGCACTTTAGTGCATCGCATACAGTAAAACGCATCTTTAGCACACGTAATGTATGTATAAATATACAGTGTAACAAATAGTTGAAATTAATTACTAAGTATTTCATTTCAGCTGCAATTGCAAATGCAACGTTTCTTTGAACGCGACAAAGATGGAAACTTTGCAGCATATAAAACTCCAGCTACAATTTCAACCCAAAATAAAACACGTATTGTTTATACTAAATTAAGACTCTATACAGTTAATATGCTCTTTGATGCAGAAGAAAAGGTTTGTTACGAAAGTAAAAGAAATTCAATTTCATTAATTGTTACTTTTTATACTTTGCAGAGCGGATTGCTTATCTCCTGGATACCAGATGTGCTATCACGCAGTCAATTTGGACTTGTGCAAATAGAATTTAAGTTGCAAACACATGCACCGCCGCCTTGAATTTAATATTTATAATATACATATGTTATATATATATTATATAATAATAAACTACAGCTGTGTACAGCAATTATAGATGATCTTTATTTGAAATTGCAATTTCTTTAGTTAAATAAGTTTTGTTTTTGTTTTTTTTTTTACTTTTGTTTTTGTTTTTTTTTTGTTTTGCATCCACATAAACGTTTTCATTGGCTTATTAGTAACTTATTGTATACATACATAGATTTATATTTATTTTCATTTTTGTATATAGAGATACTTATGATCTTTTACATCGATTTGCTTTCTTTGATGTCACTACTTGAAGCGTTCAACTTGTGATTTTTTTTTTTTAAATTTATTTTTCTTTTCTAATTTCGCAATTTGTTCATTATTTTATTTTTTTTTTTGTAAATTTTAATTTCATTATTCGCTTTTTATTTTTTTAACTTTGCATTTGCAGCTATTTTTCTTGTCATTTATTTCTTTCTCGGTAATTTCTTCTTTTAAAACTATGGGTTGACCCTATCGTTTCGCTTTATGCTTAGCTCTAAAATCGTCGATTATGCTTACTTAAGTTTTCCGCTACATTCAGCTTTCTTACTAAATTGTTTTTTATTTTATTTTTTTTTTTAATATTTTTTTTTGTATTTTTTTTTTTTTTGTATTTATTTCTGCAAGTTTTTGAGATTTTTGTTCTATTTGTAGTACGCTTAAGTTTGACATTCATCACATTTATAAATTGCATAACACCGTCAATTAGATAATTCATATACATATATATATATATATATATATATAGCTATGTATATATGTATATATATTTAGTATTATTATTAAATATGATTCGTGAAGGTAGTTAGTCTTGGAAAGGTTTCCTTGCTCGAGAAGTGTGTTTGTGTGTGTGCAGTATTTCTTTTTTTTTCATTTTTATTTTTTATTTTTATATGTAATATTTTGGAATTTTACTTTCTTCACATACTTCGTGACATTCTTAAATATCAACGATTTCTGTTTTTTTCTGTTTTGGCTTTCATATACAAAGTATTTTTTTTTTTTTATTTTATTTTTTAATATTTATCCACTCATTAATTTTTTTCTTCATGCATTTTATTTTTTCTTCAATTTGTAGTATTATAATACTACATATATGTTTTATAACTAATAACTACGTTAATTTTTTTTATTTGTTTTTTTTTTTACTTTTAATTTTTGTATAGTTAAAATGCTTTTTAGTTATCGTTAAGTGTTGAAATCATATGACATTATATATTACAGATGAAGCATTCTAGATGTTATATATATTTTTTTTTTAGGTTAGTATGAGAATTTACAAGCCTTTGGGATATACATAAATATAGTTACAAATCATTACTTAATTTTATAAGTGCCTAGAGTTTGTTTTCTTTTTTATTTTATTTTATTTACTTTTATTTTTTATTTTTAACAAAAAAATAAAAGTTTAAAATTGGTCGTTAGGTCAAAAATTTAGACTTGTCATCTTTTGTTTTTTAAAGTTCTTTTTTTTTATTTAAGTAGAGTTGTGCAGCTTGCGAAAATTCGTGAAATGATCAAATTAATTTTAAAAATAAAATAAAAAAACTAAAATATTTTTGCTACACTTTCGTTGTCTAATGGGAAAATTATATTGAAAGTTTTGTGAACAATCACTGTAAATTATTTATTTATTTTATTTTTGATTACGACAAATATATTTTAATATTAATTGATATCTGATATCTGACATATATATAGCTTTAACTTTTATTATATCTGAATAGCAAAGGAAAAAAACAGAGAAGAGTAAAAATAAAAAAAAAAATGTGTGGAAAACAAAATTATTTCAAGTTTGAAATGTTAGACATACAATAATTCATTATAATCATAATCATAATCATAATCATAATCATAATCATAATCATAATCATAATCATAATCATAATCAGTATATACCTGCTTAAGATAAAGTGTACAAAAAACCAGTCTTTAAAACATTTGTTATCAATAAATACACATACACATACATATACCATATAATATTATTTACTTACAAACCAATTACATCTAATTTTGCTTAACATTTTTGTTGAGCCAATGCATGAACAGGTTGCGAAAACAGTTTTCAAGCAGATGAATGTTTATACATATGTATATACTATACATATATTTTTTGATGTACAACCCTGCCTGTTCATGCCCAATTAACACTATGTATGTATGAATGTGTACATGCATTTGCTTAGATGATTCTCAATGTTGCATCCACTCATATTAATACGATACGATACGCACAATCAATCCATTTATTATGCATTCGTATCTACACAATATTGTTTACATATAATAATAATATTTTGCAATTAAAAAAGTGCAATACTAATTTTATACGTAACTATTTATCGAAATCGAATAAATGTGCAATTAATATATTTTTTTTTGTAACAACATTTTTGCTGTGTATATTCATATTAATATTCATATTCGTATTCGTTTTCGACTTTTGTATGTATGTGTTCTCAACCTCAAAGATCGCTCATTTCTGCAGCTTGTATACAGATTTTCTCTTACTTGCCACATGCCATAAAATGAGTCAAAAAAAAAAAAAAAAAATTAAGATATACCGTATTTTATTCTTATCTTTTTTTCATATTTTATGTTTATATATTTTAGTAATACTTTGCTTGCGATATCTCCTTTACACACATATATATATATACATATATATATATATATATGTAAATAATTCGATTCTTAAACACTAGAGAGACGCAAAGCAGTTTTATCTGTCATACGATTTCTATATATATAGATATATATAATGTATTCGTATTATTACGTTTGTTTTCTGTTTTTTTTTTTTACAATATTTATAGCATTGAGAGAATCCAGAGTTGCATCTGGTACGAGCTCGTCGTCTTAGTTTTCATATCGATTTCTTCATACTTTATGCAAGTATATTTATTTTTATAGTTATAGTACATATATTTATAATAATTTAATATATATATTTATATAAATATTTACAGTTGTTGTTGTGCCTGATTATTTATTTTTTCATTTTTTCATTTCGATTTACAGTCATGTGCAATTTATAGAAACGTGCATTTTATTTCTTGCTATTTTTATTTTTTTTGAATGTGCTTTGAATTTGAATTTGTGATATTTAATTTTTTTTTTCTGTTAGATATTTTATGTAGTGCCTTTGGAATATACATAAATTAATTATTATTTCGACATTTAATTATATGTATTAAAATTGTTGTAAATTCTTGAATATGTATTTTTTTTTATTATTATTTATGTATTTCATTATTTTCTTTGTTTTTCATGTTTCGTCTATTTAAATTCGAATAATTTTCGCTAAGATTTCTTTTGTGTTCTCTTCATTATTCTTTTAATTTTTATCTAAATTCAACATGAACTTAATAAAAAATAAATAAATAAATTTTGAGCAGAAAATATTATATAGTATTATTAACAGATTTAAGGACGGACATTGAATGAATTTTTGTTTTTTCTTTTTTTTTTGTTTTTCTTTTGGCAAATTGTAGAAAATGAAAATCATAAATTTATATTATAACGGCAACTGTTAAATAATTAAAACCTGATTTAAACTAAGTCTTGGAGCATGGCACAAAAAGAAGATATTTTGCAAATGTTTATAATTAATAGAAAAATATATAAATTAGAAATATAAAAAAAATTAAAATAATATTAATCTTATTATTTTGTGTTTTTCTTTTATATTTTTTTTTATCGCTATGTATTTACTTTGTGCGTTAAACTACAGACAAACATATGTAAATATGTATGTTTAATAATTCATTAATATGCAATATAATCATGTGCTTTGTTCTTCTTATTGTTGTTGTTTTCTATGTTTCTAAATATTTTTGTTGACTATTTTCTTTTATTTTTATTTGTATGTTTTTTTTTTTATTTTTATTTTTTTTTGTGACTAAATTTTTTATCAAGTTTAAACATATGAATAATAATAATTATATTTTATTTATAGTTGTTAATCCGTATGATGAAATCAAATTATTAAAAATATATAATCAAAATAATGACAATAAATAACTAATGCATAAATAATAATAATTAATCAATTTATCAATCAATCAATCAATCAATAAGGATTTTTTGCTTAAATATACTGAAATGTATACAAATATTGTACTTAATAATATTTAAATATTTTTTATATATTATTTATATATTTTATATATTTATGTATAGTATTTAAATTATCATCATATCTTAAACATATACACATACATATAATTATTTATTTTAATATTTAATTTTTTGTTTTGTTGTTTATTTCTCATTTAGTTAATTTAACCTACAATATCTAAGTTTTGAGCATCTGTGACTGCTGCGTTGAATTGTTGTTGCAGATTGTTGTTATTATTGTTGTTGTTGTTCGGATTGAGCAAACCATCGACATTTGTGGACATCAAGCAGTTGGCATTATCCAATGTTTGTTGTTGATGATGTTGATGTTGTTGATGTTGTTGTGGTTGATGAGTATTGTATTGTTGTTGCAGTTGTGTTTGTTGTTGCATCAGCGCCAGCATTTGTTGTTGTTGATGTTGCACCAATGTCAGTTCATCACAATTTGCAACAATTGCCGACGGCCCATCGTTGTTTACCAAATTAGCAGCATTATTAGTAATTGTAGTAAGATTAACATTAGTATGGGTTAGATCAGTTGTTGGTGTTGGTGTAGTTGTTGTTGTTGTTGATGTTGCTATTGTTGTTGGATTTGGATTTGTTGGAGTTGGAATTGTTGTTGTTGTTGTTATTATTGTTGATATTGAAGGTGGTGATGGTGTTGTTGGTGTTGTTGTTGTTGCTGTATTGTTTGGGATTGTTGTTGTTGGTAATGTTGATATTGTTGTTGTTGTTGGATGTTTGGGCATGTCGGTGCTGTTCGACGATGATGGTGTGGGAGTGATGGATGATGGAGCAACTGTGGGTGGTAACAATGATGAGATGGGCAATAAGGAAGAAGAAGAAGAATTAGTATTTGTTGTTGCTAATGTTGTTGTTGTATTTAAATTTGATGTTGATGCTAATGTTTCTAATTCTGACTCTGTTTCTGTTACTGTTCTGTCTGTTTCTATATCTATTTGATGACTATGACTAATGAGATTTTGTTGTGTTTGCTGTTGCTGCAGTATTGGTATCTCTTGTTGTTGTTGTTGTGCCTGTTTTTGTTGTTGTGTTTCATGTTGCATTTGCAGCTGCAGCAGATGTTGTTGCTGCTGTGCTAGCATCAGCTGTTGCTGTTGCTTATGTTGTTGTTGTTGTTGGAGTATAAGCTGTTGTTGTTGTAGTTGTTGTTGGTGTGGAACATTACCGTTACTGCATATTTTGCTATAGAGATCCGGCGTGGCTGTTGTGACATCTTCAAATTCGGTACGCAACGCTGTACGCTTCAATAAATTCAAATTTCCCGGCAAACAGGATAGAATGTTATAGATGAGACGTATATCCTCACTAGATGTCCAGACACCAGGACGTTTATTATGATACAACTTAGCATATTGATAGAGATTTGCCGTATTGCAATACTCCATCTCAATGGCCAGTGATGAGATGGCACAGAATGTGCATGCCTGTGCGCCGCCATATCTAAAAATTGCAAAGATTGCATGTTATAAAGATTTTATCGATAACACTTGATCGACATTGATCGACATACCTGTCAACAATCACAATGGGTCCATTGCGATAATCATTGCAACGTTCATGTACATCGACTATAAAGTCATAGATGCTGCTTGGATTTGACATTTCTGGCCAGCTGGGACAGTGTAACATCTTGACAGTTAGCTCGTAATCATCCTGTATGGACTGTATGACAAAATCACGGCTAACATAATCGCTTTTATTCATTTTATTCAAATATTTTACGCGATAATAATCGCTTTCGATGGGCGTATTCTCATCTGGCCAGAATTGGGCAAAATTCTATAAAATATTACATGGAGAAATTAAATATAAGTCAAAATTATCCTAAGTTTTTTTTAATTCAAATGTTTAAACTTACAATGTCATCCAATGATGAGAGCAATACAATCGTTTGAGCATTATGATCCCAGACCATTTGCCAGAAATCTTTAATGGTATGCGACATTGGATGTTGAGTAACAATAAAGTCACGCAAGCGCCTAAAGCCATGCAGCCACGATGCATTAATATAATCACTGCCATCCTCGCCAGGTTTTGGTGTCAAATGGACACGACTGCCTTCAATGGGAAAGATAGCACCACGATTCTTAATGGAATTCACTTGCTTCATAGCCGATGCAATGTGTATATCTTTTGTTTGGAATTGTATAATATTTTTATACTGTTGCTCTAGATATGGCGTACAATTCTTCAATTCTTCAACTTGTTCCGCTGGCAAATTGGTTTCACCAGAAGCAATGGCCTCAACAAGTGCATCGTGTAGGAAAATATATTGCTCCTCGGTCTGCACAAGGAAATTACGTTGAGCACGAATATGACGCAAAAATCCAAAGACATTGACAATTGATTTTTGTTGAATCTGTTTAAGCATAGCATCTAGTACAATATATGTGCCTGTACGACCAACACCAGCACTTTAAAACGATAAAAAAATGAAGATTAATATCGATACTAAGAATCAATAATATGCTGATAAAAATTTACCTGCAATGAACAACAATTGGTCCAGCATCTGGTGGATTGGCAGCTGATGATTTCTTAATGAAATTCAAGACGGGCAAAGGATGATCGGGTGTACCATGATCGGGCCAATTGGTATAATGATATTGATATACAGTTTTCTCCAAATTCGTTTGCTTCTTCTTCTTTAGCTAAGTGCAAAGATGCAAGATGCAAAATGAATAAATGAAATTCAATAATATTTTCATTTATAATGCTCACCTTCATATGCTTAATCTGCAATGTGCGCACCGTATAGGTGGACATGACTTCCTCCTCAACCAATTTGACTTGAATAACACCATAAGTCTCAATGCCATCCTTGGGCCAATACATATCACACTTGCGTCGGCCACGTTCAACCAAATTAGTTATCATCACAATAATGGCAACACGTTGCTCCCAGATCATGCGCCAGAAGCAATCGAATGTATCCGGTAATGGTCCTTGGGTGCCAATGAATGCATGTGACTTTTGATAGCCATCAATGAAATTGGCATTGATATAATCCAGATTTTTCTTTTGTCCAGGTGTCGGATGTAAATGAACACGACTATGATCATCTATATAAATACGAAATAAAAATATGTGCGATTATTGAAATATTATTTTGTCTATACATGTAGATAGATATAAATGTCTATATATATCATATCAACATGATCATGATATATATAAATATATATCTAAATATTTTTATTTGTAATGCACTTACAAGCTGTAATGTTCAAATAGCGGTTCTTACGCTTATTCTCCGGATGCTGAGAGTGTTCACAGGCCGTATCATCATTGATGCATTCATTTTGTATTGCTTCGTATTCACGACTGAATCCAATATCACCATCTGCATGCAATGATGCCACATGTTTGGCAAATTCATTGACGGGCACAGCAGCACGTATCTCATCACCGATTTTCACTGGCACTTCCCAGTCAACTTGTGGTGCATTTGGATGATGTGGTGGATCATCCAGATAATAATAGGCAGCATGGAAGCACTTTCTGCTGGAATTAGATAATTTACAAAATTTCATGCGTTAATTACTGGCAACAAAAAGTGTTTCAACTTTAAAGTTGTATGAAAAAGTTGATTAAAGCTTTCAGAAAGCTGTTTGATAAAAACATTTCAAAGTTTTTTATTTTTTTCTCATTCTCATAAATAATTATAGATTCTTGTTCATTTCAATTGAATAAAATAATTTAATCATAAGCTAAAGATTTTCTATCAAAAAATTGATTAAAGCTTTCAAGTTGACAGCTTTAATTGGAAAAATTTGTTGAGTAAAGGCATTTAAAAGCTTTTTTGAATATTCCCATTAATAATTACAGATTCTTGTCCATAGAAATAATTCATTTATAAGCTGTGGATGCCACAGTATCAGTAGCACCAAAGAAATGTCGTTGCTGCCACAAAACATAGAAATATAAACATCAAAAAAAAAAAAAAAAAAACGATACTTATATTTATTTATTTAGACTGAGTACAAAAAAATGTCTGAAATAACAGAAATGATGAAATAGCAGGTGTCATATTACCCGCATATCTCAATGAAAGTGAGAGAGAGGCAGAGAGAGAGAGAGGCGGGTGAAAGAAATGTTGAGAATGCGAGATGGCATGAAGAATGTACAAGGACTTTGTTATTCAACGTGCAACGAAGCTTTTAACAAATTCAAAATGCATAAATAATAAGCTGTCAGTGCGTAGAAGCGAAAGCAAGACAAAGGAACAAGAACATAAAGGACATAGCAATAGCAATAGCAGCAGCAGCAGTAGCAGTAGCAATAGAAGCATCAGTAGTAGAAGAGAACGAGGCTAAAATGAAGCAAGTGAAAACTGACAGCTGCTTGACCATTGAAAGATGCGCTCGTTAAAACTATGTTGGTCAACACTAACGGCATATTTATATTTAGCAGCATCCAGGCATAAATATTATAAATATTTTTCTTTATTTTTTTATGTTATTGTATTTTTTATAGTATTTTCTTTTCTCTTCCCTTATGGCATTTGAACTATTCACAAAATATTTGTGCAATGCTGACGGAACGCAATGCAAATGATTGACAACGAGATGAAAGCAAGGGCGCAAGGACACGTATCCTTAAGTTCACATCTTTCTACCCGCGCACCCGCACCCGCACATCTGCAAGTAGCAGCAACTGTGCCGCGCAATAGAGAATTTTGAATGGCAGCTGCAGTTGAGATGCTTACAAATTGAGGTTAAGTTCTGTAATTGGCTTAAGCGATTATAAGGAGCAGAAGTAGTAGCAGCAGCAGAAGCAGATGAAAAAAAAGAGAAAAAAAAGAAGAAAAGAAACTTTTCGCGCCCAAGTTTCATTTGGTGTGCAAAATGAAAGTGCGAGAGCTTTGTTTCAATAACTTTTCTGCAGCTTCTTATTAAGTTTTGCAAAGCTTAGATGCAAAGTAAGACAAATAGCGTGATAGAAAGAGACAGACAGACAGATAGAGAGAGAGAGAGAGAGAGGTAGAGGTGTAGAGCTTCAATTTCTGTTGCAGTTCTTTGAAAGTTTATGAAATTTTGAAGACTACATAAATTAGGCATAAAAACAAAAAATTTTAAGATTACATTCTGTTTTTTTCATAATAATAATAAGAAATGCCGCAAGTTATATTTGATAAAATGCGTAGAATAATTTTACTGATGCAAAGTATTTGAAGTCGCGCGTATCGGAAACTAAAAAATAATAATATTAAATAAAAGAGCAACAACAATAATAACAATAAATAAATGAGATGTGAAATAACAACAAATTTTATATTACTATTTTTTTTTCTTTTTTTTTTTGTTAGCCTTAACATACAAATATAACATATAGTATGTCTATATAAATATGTGAATGAATGTTGTTATTCAATTCCTTAGTTTATATGATTATTATTATTATTTTTTTTTTTCTTGTCGGGTTTTTGTTTTGTTTATGCATCGCGCTATTACGCACCAAATATTTATTATAGAAAAAAAAGAAATACATTAAATAAAAACTTGGTCACGATGTCTGTTAATCATAGACAGACGGCAAGCGGCATTAACGACACCTTAAACTCTCAGTGCACTTATGTAAGTATTTATACACACACACACACACACACACACATGTATATATATAAATTTACATATTTATTTAAATAACTCGTTCGTTTTTATTATCAAAATACATGTCTGCCTATATGTCTATCCGCCTGTCTGTCTGTCTGTTTGCATGCCTGTCTGTGTGTTTGTTTGTCTGTATAAAATTGTTTTATTTTTTTTAATATACTAGGGGGAAACTTTTGCGATCATCTTATTTATTTATTTTTCTATATTGTATATTTCCACGTGAAAAAACACATTTCAATAATTACAACTTTGAAAAACTTTCCGTGAAGTGTAACGTTTTTGCTTTTCAATTAAAATTATTATTATTATTATTATTATTATCATTTTATTTACATTTTTGTTAGTGCATTTAAGCGTCGACTATCTACAGTTAAAGTTTTTGCTTCACTTTTCGCTTGTTTTCTTTTGTCAACTTCCGTTTTGTTTATTTATTTATTTCTTATGCTTTTGGCAGCAGTTTAAAATTTGTTGCTGCTCTTGTTATGCTTGCTCTTCTTATTCTCATTGTTGTTGTTGTTGTTGTTATTGTTATTATTATTGTTGTTGTTGTGCTCATTTGCTATGCATTCTGTTGCTGATT
Organism: Zaprionus obscuricornis; assembly: GCA_037044475.1. Taxonomy (NCBI): domain Eukaryota; kingdom Metazoa; phylum Arthropoda; class Insecta; order Diptera; family Drosophilidae; genus Zaprionus; species Zaprionus obscuricornis. Next base: position 34,528 of record JBAMBR010004086.1, read on the forward strand.
GTTTTTGTCATAAACTTTATGAGAGAAGATTCTGTTTACGTTGAAGGGGGGCACTGTTATATTTGCCCGTGCCACCCCCCACCCTACACCTCCTATCATCACACGTCATATACTCAAGTGATAGAGGTTTCGAGGGCGGGGATGAGAATGAGAATGACGTTAAGACCAATATGGCCCACTTGCCGATGATGGCCCACTTGGCGGCAGCCGACGTTGCGGCAGGCACTGAAAAAACTTACGTAAACCAATTTCCACGTTGCGATTTGCGGCGTACAAGTGGCGTTGATGCTGGCGCTGATGCTGATGCCGACATCAACGTTGAACTGCAGCGTCGTTTCTCCCCTCCAGCTGACATATTGTGTTGCTTGCTCTAACGATGATCTTTGCTAGCTAGCTGTGTATGTCTGTTTGTGGGAGTTGGCGAGGAGAGGAGAGGCGAGTGGCGACGCGACTCGACGCGGCAAATGTTGTGCGCAATACGAGAGTGTTTGGCCCTGCTTTGTTGTCTCTACAAGTCAAATTGCATTGTACTTGTTGCTGTGCGTTTTTTTGTATATGTTTGTTAGTGTGTTTGTGTGACTGTGTGTGTCGTCGGGCTTTGTTGTTGCTTGGTATGATTTTATTTACGCAAATTACGTCATATTGGCAATTGCAGGCGCGTTCAAGTCATTGCTGTAGCCGCTCTGTCGCCAAGCACTTGCTAAATTCTCTAGTACGCAATTGTCGTATAAACACACAAACAGACACACACACACACACACACAGAGAGAGACACATTTATACACACAGCACACTTTTCGTTTTGCACAGCAAACTGAACGCGTAGTATGCCAATAACAAAAAGAAAGAAATAAAAAAAAGAAAAACAATTCAACTGGCAAACTTATCGAGCTTTGCTATTTCTCTGATTTGATAAGAAATGTTCGTAGTATTCCATGTGTGTTTGACGTTAGATCTAAGTTACAGCGTGCGTTGGCGTTGATCACGACTCGATAATCAAAACGAAACTGAAATTTCTATTGGAATATAAAAAAGCTGTGAGCTATTGATTTAACAGCACGCTGTTAAACTTTAACTCGAAATGAACATGTGAGCGAGCGGCAACGCTCACGCTTTATTTAGATCGTTGAGAGTGAATGTTAAAAGCTTTTCATACATATGTATTGCGCGCTGTTAAATCAAACAGCTGAGCGATAACAGAAAATGTAAACTTGAATTGTGCTCTCTCATTCTCTCTCTCGCGCTCTTTCTCTTTTTTGTTTGTTACATGTGATGAGCGATAAATATTCGAGTATAAGTAGTTCTGTGTTTAGTATTTTGTGTATATATATTAAAGATGAAATCGTTAATCTATACACATAGTATACATATATATATTTGCTTACATTAGAGAATTACAACAAGACAACTTAATCGGCTAATTGCCTTTAATAATAACAACAATAATTGTGTGTAGCGTAAGAAAAAGTTTTCAAGAAGAACTTTTGATAAAAGTCTTAGTGCTCCATATCATAAGACTTTCTGGACTTGGCACTTGACATAACATAGTATGCAAAAATTGAGTTCGAGTGCGAGTGGAAAGTGAGAGGCAAGCCAAAATCATGTCTGCATCATGTCGATGTTGTAGATATTAAAGTTAAAGTTGGAAAAGTTTTATAGCTGCCAGCGAAAGGAATATGTACATTGAGAACAACAACAACAACAACAGTAGCAAAAGAAACTGACGAAGTGGAATTTTACTCGCATACACTGACAAACACACAAATACTTATATACATAAATATATATTGTATGTTTGTATGAAGGTATATCTTACATGTTTTTTCAGGTTCACTTTACGGCAGCCTTCAAAAATAATTTTTTTTTTTCTTTGCTTACATGTTTCCTTTTGCCAAGGGTTTCACACGCACACATACACAGACACACAAGCATATAATACACAGCAAATTGTGAACCACCCATCGTGGTCCATCGCACACACGTGCTTCTAATATTTCTGAACCTGCCACAGCAACAATGGCACGTTGGCAAAAGTTGCGCATACGAAGCCAAAACAATTTCTTGCCAATGTTATTTTTTTTCTGTTTTTTTTTTTGGATAAGGCAAAAGTTGGCAGAGAATCTCTCTAACACAATCCACAACCACACATATGCACACATACAGAGTGATACATACATACATATGTATGTATGTATGTGTATAGGGAATGAGGCAAGCAAACAAAGTCATCGCCGCAAAACAATGTTGCCAAGCTGCATAAAATATGAAACTACCAACATAGCGAGTCATAACAACACTGTGCGATAGAGACAGCGATAGTTATAGATATAGATACATTTATAAATATATTTATATAGCTAAATATATAATCTTGTATGTGTTAGCTTAAAAAATGTTAGAAAAAGCTAGTTTCAATTTTGTTAGCGGTTTTTCTCACTTGGCGTCAAAATGTAAATAAAAATTTTTGTTATTGCCGACATATTTTTATATATATATATATATTTTTTTTTTTGCTCAACACAATTGTTCCAATAAAAATTCCTTAAGTATTTCTCGTGACATCAGTAGCAAAAAGTTTGGACAGTAGTAGCAATGGGAATACCAAAAGGACGCATTAATTCAATTTTTATTGAAATTGAAGTATAAAACAATTTTGTAAAGAATTTCCCTTGAAAATTGAAAAGTCTTTAATAGAATCTAAAGTAAATAAAATATAAGGATTGATTATTCATATACAATTTATATTTAGAATCGAATGAATATAAATGCGTCACTGTAGAAAACTTCCAAAAACCAAGATAAAAAAAAGAAAAAAAGGAATTTTATTTGTTTGTTAAATAAATAAAAATAAATAATTTTTTTTTTTTTTTTTTTGTGGTCTACAACTTTGGCAGCTTGAAAAATGGGTTACACTTATAAAGTGGCTACTTCCTACGCTTTTTCACTCCCCCTATTAAATGTTTCTCCTTCTAGTGAGTGACGGGGCCCTTAACTTTCTCGCGTATTTGTAAAAAAAACAAAAAAAAAAAACACACAGAAATGTAAAAATAAATAAAATGGCATTAATTTGTTAGAAAACACGACTTGCTTGCAATAGTCATAAGAGAGTTGGGGTGAGGGGGCAGAGAAGTGGGTCTAGAAAGGGTTGAGTGGATTTAAAAATGGCAATGGGAGTGGCAACTTTTATTTGACATATTCGCGGAAGCATGAAAAATGGTATAGAAAAAAAATGTAGAAAAATGAAAATTTTTTTCATTGAAGTTAAAAATGTTTCGCATTTTCTTTATGTTGTGTTCTCGACCAGAAAGGGAAAATGGAGGGAGAAGTAAAAAGAAAAGAAGGAAAGGGTAATAATGTTGAGAAGGCAATGCATGGGTCTGTACGGGTTCTGCATGCGTCCGTGCTGAGGTCTGGGTCCGTTTGATTGTGTTTGTTGCCTGAAGCTTTTGTTTTACGCTGCAGAGGACAGAGGATAGAGAGCACAGAGAGAGGACGCTGAGAATTGAGAATATGAATGTGATGGGCAGCAATGGGTTAACCATTCTTACACATAATAAAGACTTTAAGTAACTTAAAACTGTTTTGCTTGTCTTTCGTTTTTCCATTTCCTTTCGTTTTGTATCGTTTTTTTTTTTCTTTTGCTTTGTTTTGTTTCATTCCATTCCGTTTCGTTTTGTTTGACGTCATTGTTGTTGTTGGGCTTATGATTTTGTGATTTCAATTTTAATTAAGATTTCTGAATGAATATACGGGCGTCTAAAGGGTCTGCAAAAAACTCACTTTCAGTTCTTTTTTTTTTTTTTTGCGTGTGCCATAACCGTAAACCATAATTCAATCTCTCTCTCTCTCTCCCTCTTTTATTTACTATGTCTTTTTTTTGTTTGCATATAGAGAAAAAAAGGAATTTGTCGCAGAGAGAAAAGGGATACGTCAATATCAAAGTCTATTTTATAACAGACTTTGAATTTCGTTTAGTTTTAAAAATTAATAAGATTTGATTTTTCACTTTTCTGCTGCTTTCTATTATATATTCAGCTATAGCAAGTCTTTCAAAAATTATAGAAATACGTTCAAAACTCTTTCTGCTTTTCTTTCGTATAGCAACATGGAAATTTTGTATGTCCCGTGGCGCATGTTGCAGCTACACAGAAAAAATATATTCAACTTTATATATGTATATGGTATATATATATATAGGAGATTTTTACTTTTGGGCTTTTCGAGAAATAAAATAGAAAATAAACAGCAGATTTTCAGCAGCATTCACAGCATACGCACTAAAATAGAAGTAGTCAACACTTTCCACTTGCTGGCCGAGGCTATTTTTAATTGCAGCATAGCACAGCACAGCACAGTACGAGGGTGGGGCAATTTGTTGAGCAAAGGGCTAAAACCATAAGGAACTAAATACTGAAAAGTATTGAAAGAACTTTATTGCAGCTGCACTTGTTGGCCCACAATTCTGTTGTATACATTGCTCTATATACATAGTACTTATGTCTACAATTAATAAGATATAACAATGAGCACCACTTACCTCCATAAGAAGAATGCCATAACGATTAACACAATGCCAAAGCAGCTAAAGATAATGCCAACTAATACCGCTACATTATAATCATTATGCGATTGACGTAGCAGCGGTTGAAGTTTCTCACAATTTGGTTGCAATTGTATCTGTGAAAATAGATTATAATAATATTGAATTAAAGAATTCTTTTAATTTAAATAGCAAAAAAATTAATTTATACAATTTTTTAAATTTTTCTTTTCTTTAAGCATTTTATATAATTTTTGTATTTTTTTTGTTTGTTGTTGTTGTTTTATTACTGTTGTTTATGTTGTTTGTATAAATTATAAATATATATATTTAAAAAGCGTTTGTTTTGCGCTTTTGTAAGGTTGAGCGACTAAGCGGAAGTCATAACGGAAGCGTAGCATGTAAATGTGGCAAGAAAAAAAAGAAAAGGTTGCAGCCACTTAAAATTCAGGTGAAAAACACAGCAACAACAACGACAACAACAACAATAATAACAATAACAAAACAAATGAAATATGTATATGGAAATGCAGAAGTAAAGAAACGAAGAGTAAGCGCTAAAGAGAAAGAAAAAAACGCTTAAAAAATACACATACGCCCCATGCGCCATTCACCATTCACCATTTGCCGTGCTAAAAAAAAAACTTCTAACTCCTACACTGCAAAGACTGTAAAAATTATGAGGGCGTGACATTTCGCCATTCTTATTCTTCCCATTTCCCATATCCCAACTGCCAACCGCCATCTGACATCCTCTACATTATTTGCAATCCACAGTGCTTCCTCCATTACCTCATGCTCATCCTCATCCTCATGCTCATGCTCATGCTCATCCCCAGCTAACGAGGGCAACGAGGTCAACTAAATTGCAATATTTTGTCACGATTTCGCATCAGTTATGTATATATGTATGTCTGTATGTATGTAACAGTAAATATATTATGCATGCAACCAAGTCAGTTGCTCTGCCTGCTGTTGTTGTTGCTGTTGTTGTTGTGCTGGGTTAAATGCCATTAAGGATGTTGTTATGACAAGTTGAAAGTTTAAAAGTCAATAAGCGATAAGGCAGCATATTGATGGGCATGCCTGATTATGGTTGACTAAATGACATTAAATATGCTTAAAAACGCTCATTACGCATACGCCATGAGTGCCTTGACTTGATGAGGGTAGTGCCATTGCCACTGCCATAGTGTTGCATAATGCATAAAAGTAACATACAAAACAGCAGATGTCAAATTTCAAGCTCAAATTATTACATAAGACGTAAGGCAAGAAAAAAGAAGCATATTTTTCCCTTATATTTGACCTTATGATGTTGTTTAGTCAGCTTGACAGCCTTGGCTGGGGCTAGCAAAAAGAAAATGCGCTGACAATAAACTTTGAAATAAACAGACAGACAGACAGATAGAAAGTCAGGCTAAAGATATGTGTAATCAGATACAAGCTAGGCTGTAATATAGTCAAGTTTATGGCATACAACGCCCATAATGCTGGGTTCTGTCAGTAGTCAAATTGCTTGCCATGCGACAGGTGAATATACATAAATGTGTGTATATGTGTGAGTGTGTGTGTATGTGTGTATGTATTACTACTTACAATTCTTGGTTCCGAAAATTTTCCCAATACAATTTTCTTAGGGTTTATAACACTGAATGTGATTGCTGCCACTCGAACTTCATAGTACGAATTTGTTGTTAAATTTTGCAATATCATCTGTATAAAAAGTAGACAGAAAAAAAACAAGAAAATGCATTTATAATTTATAGTTATATATTCAACAAAAAAATAAAAAAAAAAATTAAATTGATAATATCATATATATATATGATATATGAATCTCAGTTTTAATTTGATTACAAATTTCTCTTTATTTTTGCGTTTTTTAGTTTAAAATTTTCCATTGCCAAAAAAACAATTATTTCGTATATTTTCATTTTTTTATTGTATTGAATTTTATTTATTTCCCTAGAAATATTTCAATTATAGCAAGTATGAAAATCTACGCTTGATTGCCTGAGTCTTTGAGTTTTTCAAGGCACAACTATGAAATACCCTGAAAAAAATTTTTTACAATATTTTTTTTGCTTAAATTATTGAGTTCAGCAGCATATTTTTAATAATTTTTTTTTATACCTAGTGACAGTTGCATAAACTCAATAAGCTGCTTTATATATTTCTAGGGTATCATCAAAATAGTTGACAAACAAAATATAAAGTGAAATAAAAACAATGTATAGAAGTATAAAACACAGGATGAGCTCATATTACAAAATAGAAGCAACAGAAATAACAAAAAAAAAATAAAAATAAAAATAAATAAATAAAAAAAAAAAAACAACAACAATAACAAAAATAATTTTATCCAACAGAATTTCATATATGGAGAAAAAACGTTGCTACTTTTCATTTATATTATACAATTTTATTGTTATGATATTTTTTTTTTTTTTTGGGCAACTTGTTTCGCAGCTTTTTCCAATGACAAACTTTTATTTATTTATTTTTCTTTCTATTTACGATAGAGCAAAAATTGTGGGTGTACATTCAGGGGGGGGGGGGGGGTGGTAACAGGGTTGTTCTGAATAAGAACATAGACAGAGAGAGAGAGAGAGACCGAAAACTGCAGGCAAACTACAACAATAACAATAAAATATAGAGAAGAAAAAACAGAAACCCAAACGAAAACGAACCGAAACGAAATAAAACAAAAAAACAGCAAAAATAGCATAAATTTAATTTATTTGGTCTCCACTGTACAGGTGTGCCAGCTGATGCTGTCTGTGTGTGTGTGTCTATTGTGTGTGTTTCACATGTTTTGCCCAAGAATTTATGCTGCACAAAGCTAAAGCTTGGACTCATGTAGGCGTTATACCTACAGATAAACATTTGTAAAATATTTACAGACTTGCCACAGAGCTGCCAAAATGTTGCCAAAAAAGAGTTGTCTGCGGTTGCCAATCACATAACTATGCACGTTAAGTGCTACGCAGCTTTTACTTCTAATACAATTCTATGTGTAAAATACTTTTAATCATTTAACAGTCAAAACTCGCAAATAAATTTAATTAAAAATTTTTGCCAGACAAAGAGAAAGAAAATAAAAGCTAAAACGAAATCTATATATAGAGTCAAGCATTTTTTCTCTGTTTTTTTATTTTTTTTCCTTTTTTTATATATATTTCTTCATTATAATTTTAACAAAAATGGCAAGGGTATTAGATGGTTGTGCATATCCATTTCTATTGTAAATATTTTACTTGTTATTTATGCTGTCTGTGGCATAAAAATGCAATTATTGTTTGCAGTTTTTTGTTGTTTGTGCTTCTCCTTTTTTTTTTTTTTTGGGCAAATTCTCTCTAGTTTTTCTCGTGTTGTTTGTTATCTGGTTGCAACTGTAGAATATTTATCAAAGCATACTTTTTTGGTCAGTATAAGCAACGAGAGCGAAAAGTATCAAAAATATCAGAAATATGCAAAAAAAAAAAAAAAATCCACGCAAAGCTGCCAACAATCAACATTTTGTTTGTCCATAGCACAAAAAAATATAAATAATATAAAAAAAATAGCAAATAAAAGAGTGGAAAAAAAAACTTTTTTTTAGAGAAGAATTTGTTGGGGACAATGCGAAAGGTGTGTTGGCGCTTCCCTCCTGCCCCGCTGCCATGCAGCTAACTAAAAGTTGACAATAACAAAATGCATGATAAATTGCTGGCATTTAAAGTCTAAACTTTAAACAATGTTAGGCTTTAGATTTTTTTCTTTATATTTTTTTCTATAATTTTATTTTTTATTTTTATTTTTTTTTGGTTTATGTTTTCTTGCTTGCTTACCGCCGTTTCCAGTTCTTTGGCCGATGCATTGATGCGTATATCACGATGCGTATCCTGACCAGCTAAGCGTGTTTTTACCACATAAAAGTCAATGGTGTTGTAGAATTCATAGGGTCGCTTCCAGCGTATCGTAATTGATTCCTGCGAATGACATGTCAGATTTACAATTGCCGGTGCACTGGGACCGCCCACATCGGTGCGCTGTGATATTTGATCGGAGGGTTCGCCCTCGTTCTTTGTTGTAAATGCTTTGACAATGACACGATAGTCGGTGAAGGGTTCTGCAAATGGAAAGAGAAAAGAAAAAAAAAAAATAAAGCAAAAAAAAAAGGTAAAACAATTAGATTGCGATGACTTTGTTTTATTTTCCATTTCCACATTTCCACATTTTCCATTTTCAGTTTTTCATTTCATCGTTTGCTTTGTTTCTCATTTTCATTTTTTCAATGTAGATTATAATTAACTTATGAATTCTGCATAAATCTTCTGCTTTTTTTTATTATTCAATTCTTTAACTCGTTGCAGCATTCGATTTAATAATTAAATTTCTTAATAGCCGCAAGAAGCAGCAGCATCAGCAGCAGCAGTAGCAACAGTAACTATTCATGTTGTGGTCATGCCTCGTTTCATTGATAAACTATTTTATGTTAATATTATTAACCATAAAACAAAATCAACAACAACAACAGCAACAATAATTGATTTAATGTGTTGTGATTAAAATGAAAATTTGTTTACATTGAGCAACAGTTATGTGGTAAGTTTTTAATTACTGCAAAAATTTGCAAAAATTCAACATACGTTCAACATTTTATTGAAATTAAATTTTCAATTATTAAATGTTGCACATGGCGTACATGTCGCACACAGCAAAAGGCAAACAATATTTTTTTTTTTTCATTTTATTTTATAAAATGAAACGTAGACGCACACATATTTGGCGGCTTCTTTTGCTGCTTGCTGAAATTGCTGCAACAAATTTTCAACCTGAAGCACCTGATGCGCGTAATTAATTAAACAATGTGGGCGTTACTTTTGCTTCTTTCTCTCTCTCTCTCACACTCTTTTTCTCGCTCTCTGTCTGCTCATATGCGGGCCACATAGCGTTGAGCAATGTGACTCGCTGTTGTGTGTGTTGCAACTTAATTGCATGCCACACAGTGCATATACGTATCCTAGCATATACATATCTCTCTATGCTTTTGCTCCTCTATAACGTCTCACATAATTCAGCTGTGTTACAGCTTCAACCCACACAACGTACGTATCAGATCAGCGCCTAAAAGCCGTCAACAGCGAAACGTAAGCAGCAAATTGTTCTCAAAGGGGCGTCGTCTCTTAATGAAAAACGCCAGTAGAATTTTTGATAAAATAGCAAATAATTTGTTTGGTTGCTGCTTCAAGTTTTGCTGCTACTGCTGCTGTTGTTGTTGTTGTTGCTGCTGTTTTTTTTGTACTGTTGCTTCTGCTGGTTCATAATTACAGGCGTCAAAGTTGTTAACAACAAAAAGTGGCCAGCGGAAAGCACTTGAAACTATTTAATTACAAAGCAGCAAGCAAACAATTGACTTGAGCTGCAATTACAGCTAATAAGAGCTCGAAGGGTTGAATCGTTTCGTAGAGGGTTGAGAGAGTGTTTTGAAGTCAAAGGACAACAACGACGATACGACTACAATGCTGCGTTGTGGGCGTCTGTATGTTGCTTTGGTGTCAATGGTGTCAACGTTGGTTACTGTGCTGACAACCTGATGGTTGACTATTGTCAGGTATTGACAGTTTGACAGTTTGGTCAATAGACTTAAATTAAAATAGCATTTAATGTTTTCGACAGCTCTTGGACATGACTGTACTTTGAATTAACTTGCGACGCGATGACTTGAAAGTAATTTAAGCATCACTGCTTTCTGTAGTTTATTGCGCAGTTTAAAATGTTTTATGAAACTTTTTCTTAATACTTTAAATTAAAAATTGAAATTTTTAATTTATTCAATTTTTTTTTTTTTTGTCTCAAGTTTATAAAATTTGTAGTTAAATTTCTGCATTTGTCAATGTTTTATTTTACTTACTCAGACTTTGCAATTCGAAGCGTATCAATGATTCGGCAGAATTGCGAGAATTCTTAACAATTTCGACGCCTGTTTGATTATCGTGTATATGGAAAACATGATAGCCGGCAATGGCGCCATTTTGATTCTTCGGTGGATGCCAGGACATTGTAATGCTGGTCGACGAAACATCTAAAACGGTAAGATTTTGCGGTTTGCTTGGCACTGCAAAGAAGAAAGTGAAAAGAAAAACAAAAATGTTTTTTTTAGTTCAATTTACTCAAAAGCTTAAACTAAGAAATGAATAAAATTTATATTTATATTTCTGTTGCATACTTTTAGGCTTATGTCGCAAAATAAAATATTTGCTAGCCGAATATAATGTCTGTCTGCTGTTTGTACTTATGCATATGTTTATAAAGTACAAGTTAAATTTGGTTTATATGAAAAGCGACTCAGCTGTTGAATCATAGAAAAAAAGTCACTAAGAAGACTTTGCAAGTAAAGCAATTCGTTGAGTTTGCAGCGACAAGGCAAAACGCAACGCATAATGAGAACGACGACGACGACGACAACGACAACGGAAGTGATGCTGAGAAGACGCCAAAGTAATGTACATACATATAAATAATTTATTAAATAACAAACAAAAATAAAACTTGCCAGCAGTAGAGAGTGAGACGACGAGAGAGAGTGAGAGAGTGTGTGTGTGTCAGAGAGAGAAGCAAATAAATTGAAATGAATATTTTGCAAGCAGACGAAACAATTTATATTCAAATGCCACTCACACGATATGCTAGCATGTCTTTGTGTGTCTCTGTCTCTCTCTCTCTCTCTCTTTGTGTGTGTGTGTGATTGTAGGAGTTACAATAAAATTATATATTCAATTACAAACGAGAGTAAAAGAAAGAGATACTATTGGAGTAAAACTGGCGCAAGCCAAGCGCAAAGTAATCGAAGCGCATAAAGAAACGGAAATGCGATTGCGAGCAATTTATTATTGCTGCAATTGTGAGTTTCTCTTACTTATACAGACACACACACACACACACATATATATATATATATATTTATTTATATATATACACTTCGATTCTATACCCTTTGTGCCTCTTAGAAAAGCAAAGCAAAACCAAAAGGATGCAAAGCTGCAGCAATAATTTCATTTGGCAGCCAAAGGACAACAAACAGTCGACCAACCAACCATGTGTGTCGGAGGCTGAGACAAAGACAGAGAAAGAGCCACTGACTGCGGATGGAAATGGGAATGAGAATGGGAGAAAAGACTTTTGTGTATGTAAGTGGCAAAAAGCACTAAATGGTAATTTATTTTACTAATACAACAAAAGCGAAATGGCAATGGACAAAAGGGCAAAGGCAAAAACGTTTTGCGTTTGGCAGCAATCAAAAGAACAAATGGTTGACCCGAGGGCGATTTCAAGCACTTGACCTCACACTGTCTATGCTATGCAAATGCGATAAACCTTAACAAAACACAACCCAAGCAGCACCATATATATATTCCCACACACTTGCACATACATGCATACACATACTCATATGTCTGTGTGTGTGTGTGTAAAATAAACAGTCGCTGTCAATGTGCAGAAATTTATACAATTCAATAAATGGCATTTCTCTTTTTTGCTCCACTTTGCTTTAGCTGCCACTGCTGCTGCTGCTTCTTCTTCTTCGTTAGTAAGTTCTTGCTTCAATTGAAAACGGAAATGTGAAAATGTGGAAAAGTGGGAAATGGACAGACAAGCAGCATTGCATTGAGCATTGCCAAAGGAAAAAGCCAATTTATAGACTCCAACTATGAAAGGGAAAAAGCAAGAAACAGTAAAAGCGACAGATAAGGTAAAAGAGTGAGAGAGTGAAAGAAAGAGATAGATAGCAGTAGAAGAGGCAAGTGCTATGGCAATGGCAATGGCAAATTGTAGGCTTCTCGTGCGCGTGGCATTAAAATCAATTAAGCAACAAAGTGCTGCATACATTCAGGCGCCAAAGGATAAATGTCGTTGAGGTGCAGCATGTTGTGCGACTGACTAAAGCGGACAGTCAGTAGGTACGTTTCCTGGCGCCATGCGCCATAGTACCAAGAGACTAAAGTTAATAGCATTGACAGATGCCAGATACATGGAGCATTTCCATTTTACTTGTGGCAAGTATCTTAATCATTCCGTTCCACGTTTTACTCTTGCTTTGCCTCAGCAGTCTTGAAAGCAAAGGCTCGTGCTTCGTAAACGTAGAGTCAGGTCTTAAGTGCTGCTAATTGGTTTTTCCTATACATATATCGTTAACATTTATGTGAAAAGGTTTTGTTTGTAGTTAGTTGCTTGGAAATTGATTTGCATGCTACACTCCACAGACTATATTGACTGTCCACAAATTAACAAAGATTTGCAATTAATTCATTTATGCAAATATATAAAACTATGTTGATAT
>JBAMBR010004090.1:0-23612 GCA_037044475.1 Zaprionus obscuricornis
TGTCAATGTTATTTATAACTCTATATCTTTCTCTCTCTCTCTCACTTTTTTTTAATTTTATTTGAAATTTGAAAATTTTTTTTTAGTACTCATTACTTTTGCTCAGTGTAGTTTCTTTACGTTTTACTTTCACTTGTAGTATGACGCCTTTTTCCTGTTTTTTTTTCTTTTTACTTTTCCTTGTTTTATTATTTGTTTTTTTTTTATTTTTTTTGTCTTTTTGTTTTTCAATTTAACTAAAACGTGTTGCTATTATTATCTTTAATTTATGCAATAATATTAAAACTAGTCTATAGACTTCCAGACTTTTTAGTGCTTATCATATTCTATTATTTTTCATATCACTCTTTCATTTAGTTCCCCTCCCTCTCTCTCCAATTCATTCTTCTTAACAAGTTGCTCAACCTAACCCAATATTAGTTTAATCTTTTTGTTGATTTAAAGTTCGAAATGTTCAAATTTAAACAGTTTTGTCTGGGTCGACAATATGGTAGATGAAGTAGATGAAGAAGAATAAGAAGAAGAGGCAAAAAACACTCATAAATGTCGCAGAGTTGTGCGATAACGATTAAAGCACATCGAAACACGTTAATTTGTTTAGCTATGAAATTGAATTGAATTGAAAATAAATACCATAAAAAATTCAATTTTCAATTTGTTATCAGGGAGCGGAGGCATAATTATGCCAACAAAAGAAGTCTAATCGGTTTGCTAGTAGTCGCGCGTGTAGCCATAAATTTGGGCCAGCAGACAAGTGAGGGTGGCAAAATGACTGAAAGAGAGAGAGAGAGAGAGCGAACGATATAGAGTTATAAATAACATTGACAGAACAAGATAAAAAAAAAAACTTTTATAATTTCACTGACCATCCGCAATTAATTGAGTTTCATTATATTTTCTTTTAGAATTTGTTCCTGCTCGCTATGTGCTCGCTATACTTGGTTCCATTGGCATGGCCATTGTCTATGGATTAAAAGTGAATTTAAGTGTGGCAATGGTTGCCATGGTTAATCATACATCAGTCCATTTGTCACAACAATCTGCCGATCATCATGTTATTGGTCTAAATAATACTGTCAAGAGTACGGTACAGGAATGTACACCACCTGGTGGTGTTAGCAATCATACTGCTAAAAGTGATGTAAGTTTTACATATTTCTGATCTTTGTAAACTATTAGAAAAGTTTTTCATACAAAAACTTTTATTTTTCACCTATCATTTCTATGACAGCTATATGATATAGTTATCCGATTCGAGCCAAACTTGGCAGACACTAGTTAATCCTAAATCTAAATTCTGTAAGTTACAATCGGATAACTTGACAAACAAAAAAGTTTTTCATACAAAAATTTCATTTTCGACCGATAGTTCCTATGGCAGCTATATGTTATAGTTGTCCGACTTAAACCAAATTTGGCTGACATATTTACGTCGCCACTAAACTCGAATACTCAAAGTTTCAGTTAGATTGCATAAAGAACAAAATAGAATTGCTTACAAATAATACATTTTCGACCTATTGTTCCTATGGCAGCTATATGTTATAGTTGTCCGATTAAGACCAAATTTGGCTGAAATATATAAGAGGTGACTAAACTCAAATACTATAAGTTTCAACATGATTGTTTAGATATAAAACATAATATCATAAAAAAACTACATTTTCAACCGATTTTTCCTATGGCAGCTATATAATACAGTTGTTCGATCCGTCTCGTTCCAACTTATTTAAAGCTTAAGGCAATAAGAAATATGTATAACAAGTTTCATGCCGATAGCTTTAAAACTGATAAGCTACTTTGAATGAAAACAGACAGATCCTGAAAATATATGCGTTCGGGATGTTATAAATCCTGAAAATGTATAAAAATACATAAATAGTTTTACTTATACCTTGTTCTTATTTTTTTTTATTTCTCTGACTTACAGGATGGACCATTTGTATGGAGTGAACCCCTGCAGGGAACTTTATTGAGCTGCTATTTCTGGGGATATCTTGTCTCACAGATTCCACTGGCACATGTCGCTGAGAATTTCTCAGCTAAATGGGTGATGCTTTTCTCTGTGGCCATTAATGTGGTTTGCACCATACTGACACCAGTATTTACCAACGTACATTATAGTGGTTTGATTGTAATGCGTGTGCTTGAGGGTGTTGGCGGTGGCGCCTCATTTCCAGCTATGCATGTCATGATTGCCTCATGGGCACCACCCACCGAGCGTATGGTAATGTCTACAATTATCTATGTTGGCACTTCAGCTGGCACTGCACTATCCATACTCTTGGCTGGCATTATAAGCTCATCTATGGGTTGGGAGGCAATATTCTATGTTATGGGTGGACTTAGTTGCATTTGGATGGTACTATGGATATTATTGGTTCAAGATAATCCCAACAAGCAACGTCTTATTAGCCCAGAGGAAAGACATATGATTACCAGTTCATTGGGTACTGAGACCAAGGTCGAACATCATCCAAAAGTACCATGGGGCAAGGTCTTTACATCGATACCATTCTGGGCTATACTTATTGCACATACTTGCAGTAACTTTGGCTGGTATATGTTCCTCATTGAGATTCCATTCTATATGAAGCAAGTGCTTAAATTCAATGTCGCCAGCAATGCAGCGCTTAGTGCTTTGCCCTATTTCCCAATGATCATTTTCAGTATATTCCTTGGTAAATTATTGGATACACTGCAAGCGAAGGGTAAGTAACAAAAGTAGCAGCAGTATTTAAATATATTTTTTATCATTATTTTACATTTCATATTATAGGTAAAATTAGTACAACTTTTGCTAGAAAGACAGCAACCTCAATTTGTACTGTTATTCCGGGAATTTGTCTATTGATTCTATGCTTCATTGGCTGCCGTCATTATGAGGCTGTCACCATCATGTCTGTGGGTATTGTTGCTATGGGTGCTATGTTCTCTGGTTTCCTATCGAATCATATTGATATTGCACCAAATTTTGCTGGCACTTTAGTTGCTTTAACCAATACTGCTGCCACCTTGCCGGGTATTATTGTTCCTCTCTTCGTTGGCTTCGTGACACATGGCAATGTAAGTGCAAAATTTTTAGTCTATATTTAAGTCTAAAAATTAATTTTTTTAAAATTATTTTTATAGCAAAATATTGGTGCCTGGCGTATAATCTTTGGCGTTACAATTGCACTCTTTGCACTAGAGTTCTTCGTGTTTGTCATCTTTGGTTCGGGAGCTGAACAATCATGGAATCGTTCTGGTACACAGAAAGAAGTTGAGGCAAAGGATGAGAAGACACCACTTAAGGAAACTGCTCCTATTACAACAAAGCCATAAATTTGAACAGTAATCTCGTGTTTCATGATCCACAACAACAACAACAGTAGAAAGCAGCACAAAAAAAAAAAACAAAAACTCGACACAAGAATTTCATTCAGAGAAGAAATAAAAATATATATGTATGACTTTTGATTATTGTAGAGAAAGCACCGAAAATCGAAAATGTCGCACTAGACTGTAAATACCAATACCAATTATAGTTTTTAGTTTCATTGTATTACTAAGTATACTCGTATCTGTGCAACTTAATGCAAACTCTTCAATTGCTTCGACCTGCCTCATGTACTTAACAAGCAAAACAGACAAGTTTCCAAAAGTTATCTGCAACACAAAATACATACATACATAAATATATATACATATATATATATATACAAATGATATTGTAGTAAAACCAAAAAAAAAAAAAACAAAAATAATTGCATTTATTTATTTATAATTGAAAGAAAAAATCAAATTTAAATTTGAATTTAACAGCTGTTTTCATATATCACATCGATAAATTGCAAAATCGATAACAAACAAATCATATGTGTGAACAGTCAGCACAGGGTGCTCTGATCACACAGCTGTTTTGCTATCTGCCTATCGAGAATACGTTATGTCAATCAACGTGCAATGACGTTGTAATCGTTATTAATAGTAAATAAAACGAAATAAATTAGATTTAGCGCAAGAAAAATAAAAAAAAAATCAACGATATAACACTAAGTACTTGCATTATGCAAGACTTAAGCGAATAAAATGTTAATTTAAAAACTAATCTTAACTAAAATTTTGGTAAACGAAATTCAAAATTTTCTGTAGCAGCGCAAATCCGTCGTAATTTCTAAGGCCAAGTGAAATTTTTTTTGCCGGCTTTTTATTCCAACCCCACAAAAAAAAAAAAAACACACAAATTGAAAATGTTGAAAATACGTAACATTCTAATGCTGCAGAAACGTTTTAAAGCTGGCACCAAACGACGATGGAATATATTGCAGCATAAAAAAAATAATTGCGATCGTGCACTAGAAAATTTTGATGATTTCTATGGTTCTGTTTACGGCGGCAGATGGAAAAATATGCGTGCATCATTATTAACTGAACATAAATACGTTGCTATGGTGAATAATTTTGGTGATACTGAGAAGACATGCAGCATGCTAGAAATGGATGGTGCCATCAATATTAAATCATTAATACAATTGGCAAGAGAACGTCAAGAGGAGGAAGCACAAATTATTGGCAGCGGCAGCGGCAGTGGCAGCGGCAACAGTAGCAGCAGCGATATCGATAACAAATTAGACGCATTATTGCGCAAGCAACAAGAACGTGAAGTAGCTGCCATATATCCCAGTGCTGGCGAGGATGGGCATACACTGCCACAACAATTACACTATGACAATGAACAAAACGCAGAAACAAATGCAGAGAAAACCAAAGAAAATGATAAAAATGAATATAAACAAAGTTTAACACGTGCCCTAGCTGAGGATATGCAATTGGATGAAAGTCGTCTGGTTGATCCACAATTTGGTACTGGCGGTCTTTATGAATATATGCCAGCAAACAGTATCAAAGGCATGGAAGATTGGATACCCGAATCTGAACATTATAAATATTATCAAACAAATGCTGATTTTCCACTTAACATTGCACCAGAGGAAACATTTCAATATCCTGAACATTTGGCCATCTATACGTATGAGATGGGCAATTGTTCAATGTTTAAGCCACCACGACAATGTCTAACGGGAGTTTTATCACATTTCCTTATGGATGGTGCATCGGTATTGCCGCCACTATTTCTTCAAGTGCGTCCCGGTGAACGTGTATTGGACGCTTGTGCGGCACCAGGTGGCAAATCATTATTAATGTTACAAACATTACATTTGGATCAGCTTATATGCAATGATATACAAGAATCACGTCTGAACAAGTTGCGACATGTCATGCAAGAATATTTATTCGATTATAAACAACGTTGGGCGGGCAAACGTTTAATCTTTAGTCAAAGTGATGCACGAAATTTGGATGAATATGAGAGCTATGATAAGATCTTAGTCGATGTACCATGCACAACAGATCGACATGTACTCATGCATCAGGATAATAATATATTTAAACCGACACGCATCAAGGAACGTTTACGACTACCTGAATTACAAGCTGGCATTTTGGCCAATTGTTTGCGTTTACTTAAACCTGGCGGTAGTCTTGTCTATTCCACCTGTTCTCTGTCGCCAGTGCAAAATGATGGCGTTGTACATATGGCATTACAGCAAGTGTTCAATGAATATGGCATAACGGCAACTATAAAGGATCTTAGTCAACATACGGCATTATTTAGCGATATTTATAGATTTGAGCAACCGAAAGGCTTAAAATATGGCCAAATGGTATTACCATATTTACCAGCAAATTTTGGTCCAATGTATTTCAGTAAAATAACACGAAATACATAAATAATTAATTTAGCTAAAACTTGTTTGCCTTAAAATATTGTGCATAGAAATTGTTTAAGACTTATAGAACGTATTTACACTAAGGGATTTGAACTGCTCCCAGACCTCCAATGCTTTAGCTGGACCCGCAATTCGATGTGTAAATGCGTTCATTATGAATAAAAACTTAAAAATTGAATAAATTAATTTTTAAAAATCTTATAACTTTAGAAAATATTTTCATTGATTTTTTTTAAAATTTTTATTATATTTTTTATATTAATTTTTTTTTACAAAGGGATTTACACCCGCGCATTCCAATGGTCTACCGGGAGCCGCAAATCATGCATAAGTCGCAGCCGTTATAATTTTAAATTAAAAAATAAAATAAAGACATTTTTAAATATCTTAAAACAGTTGAAAATTATTTCAAAATATTTTTTTTTTAATTTTTATTATATATGTGTTTTACTTTTCTTGACCCCAAAAGCTTCTGAAACTTACAGAAATTGACTCCTAGACGCGTGTAGTTCGTGTAGATGCGTTCATTATTAATTTAAAGTTAAAAATTATTTATTTTTTTTATTTTATGTAATTTTTATTATATAGTTTTTTATTCAATATTTTGTTTTTCCTTGTTTTTTTTTGAGCCCGAGAGTTTGTGAAACTTATAGAAATTTACCGTCAGACTCTGGAAACCGCAACTAGAGCTGAAATCTTGCATTATTTACGAATATAATATTTAAAATTAAATAAAAAAAAATTTTAAAATCTAAAACTAAGAAAATATTTTTTTTTTTAAATATTAATATATATATATATATATTTTTTTTTTGTTTATTTTATTTTTCGTTATTTTATTTAGTATACATATTTATTTTTTTATTTTATTTTTTCAATACGTTTATTACTTGTTTTTGACCCCAAGAGTTTGTGAAACTTACAGAAATTGCCCCTGGACTCCTAGAGCCTAGGCAACTATAAATGAAAGTTAGCGTTCATTATAAATTTAAAGTTAAAAATTAATTTTTATATAATTTTTTTTTTTTATTTATTTCATTTAATTGTTATTATATTTATTTTATGTAATTTTTATTATATACTTTTTTATTCAATATTTTGTTTTTACTTGTTTTTTTTTTTTTTTTGACCCCGAGAGTTTGTGAAACTTAGACATACTATGATAAAAATACTAGAAAATCAGTAAGAGCTCCAGCTCATATTGCTCACATTTGTTTATCCGTCGTCTTCTTTTTCTTCTTTGGCTTAGGGAGTCGTGGACCAGGCGTCTTAAAGATTGTGCTAGAAATAAGAGAAAATGTATTTAGTCAAAGCAGCTCTCCCTCTGTCACTCCCACTCCCCTATACTTACTGGCATGTAGTGCAGATGGGACTGTATTTGCAGAAGACAGATAAGCAGACGGAACATACGTAGCCAATATCAATAAGTTCACGATGACAGAAACATGATGCACGATAATCAACCTTTGGTGGTGGTGGCAAAACCAATTTGTGACGCATCTGTGGTGCTGGCAAAAAGACCCACAACAAATACTGTAACAAACTATCCAATTGATGAACCTTTAAGAATTGTCCACTTGTAATATCACAGCCTTGTTGCAATAGACTTAATGTCTTATCGAGCGCACAGGTATCGATAACAATGCCCAATTTTTGTGAAGTGAAGAAGACATTCATGAAAGTCATGTATTGGGAGGCACATTCATTGCTGCCCGATATAACCAAAATTCTTGAATGCATCTTAACGCCAGCTGCCACATTACGTTGCAACTAAAATATAAAAAGAAAAATGCATTTTACATTGAATTGTCTGGCAATAGATGCACTGCATCTTACGCGAGATATATAGCACAGCGCCATGGACATGCTGCCGGCTAGCAGACTTTCACATGGTGACGATAAGCGTGGCGCATTCATTAACAGGCTGCCCAACTGTTGCTTCACTGTTTTCTCAACCAAATTGAATGCCTCATATTGTCCATCAGTTTGACGCAGTTCCACTTGACGTCCAGGCAATGGAAATAGAAAATCTCTGTAAAGCAACACAAATTATTAAATTATTATTATTTTTGTAGATACTTGTGCACACACTTACGTTGAATGATGTGAACATGATAATACGGCCAATTTATTTTGTGGCTTTTGCATGAGATGCGCATTGCCAAAGGCAATGACTGCCTCTAAAATTTGTGTTAGATTTTGTGGATTTTGTCTAACAATATGCTGTGATGGATTTGTATCCAGCACAACGACCAATAGATCAACGCTAGTTTCACCTGGAAATTTAAATTGTAATTATAAGTGATAAATAACTATATAGGCGATAAAAACCTTCTTCATTTTTCGCCAATGCGTCTGATAACTCCATCTTCACCGGCAAAATAAAGCGTTCTGTTCATGGCACTAGCAGAGATATAAGATAGCCTAATAAATGTGTACCAAGCGTTTGTCGTCACTGTTGCATAACAAATATTTTGCATATTATGCAATGGGCAATTGCAATTAAAACAAAATATATATTTTTTTTATTTATTTAAAATTTAATTAATTTCATGTTGTAATTATAAGAATAAGAACTAATTGTTAAGCATAATGACGTCATTAAATGGTATTTCCATGCGACCTTATCAATTGCATATACTACATGCATACCAGGGCTGCATCTACTACAGTTTTAAATTTGCCATTCACAGCATACATTAACAGCTGCAACAGCTGTTATTTTGTGAGTTGTAAAATTTCATTTACTGGGCGTTTCATCAACTTTGTTGATAATAAAAAAAATAGACCCAAATAGTCTATAAACTCTTCTTTAAGCAAATCGAACACATAATAAAGGGCATAAAATGCTTGTTCTAGTACTTGGCGATTTACATATACCACACCGCTGCAGCAGTTTGCCAGCTAAATTTAAAAAACTTCTTGTACCCGGCCGCATTCATCATATTTTGGCAACAGGAAATATCTGCACAAAAGAATCATATGATTATCTTAAATCATTAGCAAACGATGTGCATATTGTGCGTGGCGATTTCGATGAGAATCTCAGTTATCCTGAACAAAAAGTTGTTACAGTAGGACAATTTCGTATTGGATTGTGTCATGGTCATCAGGTAGTGCCACGGGGTGATCCTGAAGCATTGGCACTAATACAACGACAATTAGATGTGGATATACTGATAACGGGACATACGTATAAATTTGAGGCATACGAACATGGCAATAAATTCTATATAAATCCTGGTTCAGCAACAGGCGCCTTCAATCCATTGGATACAGATGTGGTGCCATCATTTGTGCTTATGGATATACAAAGCACCACAGTGGTGACATATGTATATCAACTGATTGGCGATGAGGTCAAAGTTGAACGTATCGAATATAAGAAAATTTAAACAAGTATTTAAATTCAGCTAAAATATCAAAAAAAAAATAATAATTACCATTCCCTCATCATATGTTGTTATTTTTCAACTGATTTTTTTCTGAGACAGATTTTAATGTGAGAGAATTAAAAGAGAAATAAAAAAAAAAAATATATTAAAATATTATTAAATATATATTTAAAAAAAAAAGTATATAAAAAAACATGTTTCCTTCTTTCTTATTTTTTTTATTTAATAAAAAATGTTTAAATTTTATTTAAATAGAATATAAAAAGAGTTTTTACTTTTTGTTTTTTTTTTCTTGTTGGTTTTTTTTTTGTTTTTTTGATGACGATCTCTTGATGTTTCTTACATGCTGGATGTGCAAATTAATTATTTAATTGTAATTGTTTATAATTGAATGAAAAGTCTGCTTAAAAATCTTGACAAAGTTATATAACTTTTTTGTTTTGTTTTCGTGCATATTCTCATTGATTTATCTTTGCTTTATCTTCATTATCTTCTTGCTTTTTCTCATTAATCAAAAAAAAAAAAAAATAATACAATTTTTTTTTTGGGGTTACGCGTCGTTGCTTTCGTTTGTAATAATATAAATAATAAATATATATAAATATTTATGCAAAATATATAATTATGAATACTTTTGTTTTTACTTTTTTTAAGCCTGTTTCCTTCTTTGTTTTTTTTTTTTTTGCCTGCAGCAATAATTTGGCAACAATTTTGCTAAATGTTTAAAAACAAAAATGCATAAAACATGAAAAATAAAAACGTTTTTTTTTTTGGCTTAAAAATAAATTATTTCAGTTTTTTTTTTTTTTGCTGCACAACATAATTTCTCAAATACAAGGCAGACAGTGGGGCATGGGGGATATATGATAAAAAAAAAGACAAGCAAAGAACAACGACAACGCCCTTGAATTAATGAGTATCCCCCACATATTTGTTGTAGCAGCAACAGTTTTTAGCCAAGGCTGTCAACGCATACAGTCTTGAGAGTTTTGCCATTGATGAAAGTCTTGTATTGCTCCGGCAAAGCCAATTCGGTCTGTAACAAAAAAAAAAAATAAATAAATAAAACAGTCTTTCTTTCTCTATCTCTTTCTTTATACTTACATAATCACCATTAGCCTCAGGCAATAATATATTCATCTCTGACGATTTGGAGCTAACAATTTCAACAGCCAATGAATCCTTAGATAAATACATTTGGCAACCATCGGTCTTATCAATTGATACTGTTGGCACCGAGCCCAACACTTGCATCTGTACGCTTTGGCAATTAACAAACTCAACAGATGCAACAACTGAATCAAATAGCAATGAACATTTCTTGCATGAATCTAATACAATATTATTCACTTTGCCTTTAACAGTTAGCGTTGAGCCTTCACATCTGAACATATAGACAACATTATTCATTTCAGCATTATCAACCAATAATCCAGCATTATTCTTTTGATATTCAATTAACCATTTTTTGCCATCACGTGTAAATACTGGTGGCTTTTGCACAGATGCTGCTGGCAAACTACCGCTGCTGCCAGCTGCTGCTGGTGTCTTGAATGGCGCTGGACCAGTGCGCAATGATGGATTCTTATGCGTTTGCATATCGCCAGTAACTTTCTTTAAATCTATAAAAAAAAAGAAAAGAATTGTTTATTCACTTGCTGCTACTGCTGCTGCACTTGACTTACTCTTGGTAATATCGGCGCCCTGATTGATTTGTGCAAAGAGCGCACTACGATCATCACCAGCAGCCGCATCCAATTTCAATGCATTCAAATCAAGTGGCGGCGGTGGTGGTGGCATACCACCAGCTGGTGGTGGTGGTGGCGGTGCACCACCAGCTGGTGCAGCACCCTTACCCGACCATACCATGCCCGTTGTATGATATTCCTTAATATATGCTTGTAAATCCTTCAATGTCTGCACCCAGGCACGTGCCCATTCCACATGCGTTACATCCTTCTCCTTCCATTCTTTAAGCACACGATTCGTATAAAATTGTCCAGCATCATTCATTTCTTTAACCAATGGACCAGGCATTGAGGTAGTACAGACCCAGCCAAGTGCTGGTATACTCTCACTAATTGCCGATAAATGATTGAAAAATGCCGATGTGCGATGCTTTTCGCGATAATCTTGTATGGCGCTAATTTGCGTTGATGTTGGTTGCAATAATTCCATTTGCTTTGCTTGCGCCGGTTTTGCTATCTGCGTGGCCAACGTTACATAGTTTAATTGAGCGCTGTAAAAATATTAAAAAAAAATAAAATTAAATAAAAAAAAAAATAAAAATTGTTGCGTTGCAAAACTTACTCAAATGCTGCCTTAACAATTTGCGCATGTTGTGCAACATCGCCACCAATTTTATTCGATAACGTTAAATAATCATTCAATGGTCCTGCAATAATATCCTCAAAACCTGCGACACTCATGTTTCCTGCTGCTGCTGTTGCTGCTGTAGGTGTGATTGCTTCTACTGCTGCTGGCTCTGTTGCTGCTGCTACTGTTTCTACTGCTGCTGGCTCTGCTTCTACTGCTGCTGGCTCTGCTTCTACTGCTGCTACTTCAGCTGACACTGCTAATGGTGCTGCAATAAGTGTATGCTCCAAGCGATCGACAAGCGTTTCCAAACGTTCACAAATCCTTTCCAAATGCTCAACGGCAGCCGTAGGCTTTGTTTCCGTCTCGTTATCTATATGCAAAGCATTTAAAATTTAAAAAAAAAAAATAGTAGATAAATTTCAGTTGTTCATTATTTCATTTTTCTTATCAAAATTTGTGCAAAAAAAAAAATAAAATAAAAGCAAAAAAATGTGCGTTAAAAATTGTTGAATAAATTTAAAAAAAATTAATTAGAAAAAAAATAAATAATTAAATATATTTATATATAATATATATTTACACCCAGCAAAAATTCTATATAAAAAAAAAACAAAAAAATCCAAAGAATTTTTATTGTTTTTTATTTATTTTTTTTACTGCTATTGATGTCATTGCAAGTTATGCACAGTGAAACGTGAATCAGCAGCAGCAAAAAAAAAGGTTGAAAAAAAAAATAAACAACATTTACAACTGATATTTAATATTATATATATACTATATATATATATATATATATATACACGGATCTTATAGCTGAATAATTGTTGATGAGCTGGCTGATGAGTATATGAATATGTTGTTAATGATGATGATGATGTTGCTCATGATGATGTTGTTGTTATTGAAGAGACAAATGTTAATGAGGTTGAAGAGACAAATGTTAATGATGTTGAAGATAATGCTGTTAAATGTGAGACGACAGAGTGAGAGAGAGAAAGAGCCAGAGACGAGCGAAGACTACAAAAAAAAAAAATAGAAAAAGAAAGAAGTCGTAGAACTTCTTCTTGTGCAAAGCAAAAAAAGCAAAAAAAAAAAAAAAAAGAAAAAAGTGAGAAAGAGACAGACAATAATATATATATATATATATACAACTATATGTATATAAATTTGTATGGCTGCTGATAAAAGATACTTCCGTTTCCGCTTAACATCAAAATAAAAAAAAAACCAAAAAACAATTTTTTTTTTTTTGTATAAATTAAAAACTTAGAACGGTAAATTTCTTGACTATGCTTATAATGAAGAAGAAGAAATTGTATATTAATTCTATTGTTAAAAAAAAAATATAAAATTTCTAGAATTTATGCATGATTTCTTAAACAGTAAAAACAAAAACGTGGCATGCAACAACACAAAGACAAAGGGATTTTTTTTTGTTATTATTTTTTAACTGCCGATCAACAAATTCAGACACAAAGAGACATAGAGAAATTGAGAGAAATAGATAGATAGATAGATAGAGAGAGTAAGAGAGAGAGAGAGAATTTGTTTTAATTCATTTACCACGCACTGCCACGCTGTGTTCTACGGCGGCGTGTGCGGCACGTAGCAATTCCGTGTAGAGTCGCTGACGTTTCAATTCCAGTTCATCGCGTCCCACTGGCGTTACGGGCGGTTCAATGCAGCCGCTGCACACGCAACAAAAAAAAAAAAAAAAAAAACAAAACCAAGATGCAAGAAAAACCAACAACAACAACGAGAAGAAGTAGAAGAAGAAGAGACCGGCAAGTGAAGTAGCAAGTATAAAGAGAGAGAGGGAGAGAGAGAAAGAATGAGAAGAGAAAGACTTTAGAATATTTTTGTTATAAGTGCGATAGAGAACGCGAGATGAAACATACAGATCATTGAGACGCTCATCATCAAACCAGGCCGGCAATCCATGGGCAAATACTAAGGTTTCTGGTAATAATTCACCCTCAATATATGGTGCACACATACTTTCACGTTTTGGTGGTGGCAATGAATCAGAAAATACTTCATCATCATCAGCCAATGAGCTATTATTATTATTATGATTTGCCAATAATAATAATGATGTTGCTGTTAATAATTCCGCTGGTGGTTCTATTATTTCAGCTTTTGTGCTAATATTAACTTTCTTTTTGATCGATTGATGCGTTGAATTGTGTCGCGATAGGCAACTTTTTGTAGGTGGCTGCGGCTGTGGCTGTGGTTGCGATGGTGGTGGTGTTGCCTGTGCTGTTGTTGTTGTAACTGTTGCAAGTTCATGCTTATTATTATCTGCTTCATCATCATTATCATTATCATTATCAGGCGTACTAGTCATCGATGCTGGCGGCAATGTTGACGATGTTGATGAATTTGTTGAACGTAATGTTAATTGTAATGTTGGCGAGACAGTGGAAACTGTTGTTGTTGCTGCTGCTGCGGTTGCTGCTGTTGTTGCATCCACTCTGTTGACTGTGAGAATGTTTTAAGATAAACTTGGCAACATCAACACTAAAACTTAACTATTAATTTTATTTTCAAATTTCATTTCAAAATAAATTTTTTAATACAAATTCAAAGGTTTTTTTTTTCTTCCATTTTTTATATATAATAAAATAATAAATATTATAAATTTATAAAAAAAATAAATAAATTTGAATGCGCTTGCTTTAAATTTTGCTTGTTTAAAAAGCAGAAAAATAAAAATAAAATAAAAATTATTTTTATTTTTTTTTTTGGTGAACATAAAGCGCGCAGCAATTGTTAAATTGTTGACTGTTTGCTTGCTGCTAGCAAGTTGCAGTTGCACACACACACACACACACAACACAACAAAAATTGAATTAGTATTATATTTAGTATTTATACTATATATAGTCTATGTCTATAGTTTCATAGTTATAATTTTTAATACCAGTTTCATGACTAATTTTAGTCAGCGTCGTTGACGTCGTTACGTTTGTCACTGCAGCAGCTGTAGTTGTAGTTGCAGTGGCAGTTGTAGGGGCAGTTTCAGTGGCAGTTTCTGTGGCAGTTGTAGTAGCAGTTGCAGTGGCAGTTGTAGGGGCAGTTGTAGCATCAGTTGTTAACATCTTGTCATCATTTATCATGACATTCTTTGCATTTGCTATTTCCTGCGAATCCTTTTCCTCTTCATGCATTGCATTTGTATTTGTTGTTGTTGCACTGTTAATGATCAACTGCTCATCAACATTTTGTTCTGTTGCATTCTCATCGTCATCATTATCAGCATTATCATGCTTATGCTTATCCTTATCTTTATCCTTTTTGGCTGCTTTCGTATTTGCACGACAACATGAGAACATTTTGTAATTTCTGTGCTTTTTTTTTGGTATATAAAACGTTGGCTGATGATTCACATTAAGATTATGCAATTAACTGACGGAATAACATAGCCGTAAAAAAAAATAATGATAATAAAAAAAATAAAAATAAAACACACTTAACTTTTTTTTTTTTTTTTTTGGTTTTTAGTCAGCGAATATGACGACGAAGAAAAGAAGCCGCAAGCAAAAGTAAAATGAATTTAACTGTTAATCAAAGTGTTGGCAAAAACCACTCCTTAAGCTGCTCCTATGTATCGTATAACAATGTATGTATGTATGTGTGTATATGTATGTGTATGTGTGTGTGTCTGTGTGTGTGTCTCTGTGTATGTTTGCTATTTATCATAGAATTTATGTATGTGTATAAATAATTTTTTATACATTTCTTTTACACGCACTTGATATTAATTTTCTTTTATTTTTTTTGACATTAACAAATTTTTGCAATATTTTTTTTTTTTTTTATCACTTTTGTAAAGTTTTATTTGAAATGCAAACAGAGAATATGCCTGGGCACGGCAATAGGCCACGGCTAGCATTCAACTGGGTCACGCATACTAACACATACACACACATATACACATACACACACAAACATATATACATGTACAGCAGCTGCTGCTGTTGCTTTTACTGTTACTGCTGCTGCTGCTACTGCTGCTGCCTCTGCTACTGCTGACAGAACACACCCTAAATGGGCAGAGCAGCAGAGCATAAGCAAGGCGCACGCAGGCACAGCAGGACTTACATATAGATGAGCGCAAAGCGCGCAAAGCAAGCAGTGCTGCTGGCTGCCTGCATATGTTTTGTTTCTACATGTCAAATGTTAGTTTAACAGCGCTATGTTAACATAAGCAATGTTAACGCAATAACACTGTTAAATGTAGCTTTAACGTCGTTTTGTCTCCGCATTTAGACAAAACAACAAAATAATAATACAAAAAAATATAAAAAAATAAAATATATGTTTATGTTACACGGTCAAATATAATATATAGAAAAACAATATAAACATACAGCTATAGTTTGCTATTGAAGCTTAGCTATAGCGGTGAAAGCTTCTTAGCAGCAGAAGCCACAGCAGCCGCTACATGCTGAGAGTTTGCGCTTTAAAATAAAAAGAAGTGAAAGAGAGAGAAAGAGAGAGAGAGAGAGAGAGAGATAGAAAAGCTGTGAATGTTAAAAGGCAACACAATGGGTTTATTGCACCGGCAAAGCGCAAACAGTTTTGTTGTTGTTGCTGCTGTTGTTGTTGTTGCATTAGCAACAAAACAAAATCATGTTAGACAATTAGAGTGAGAATCTGTCTGTATCTCGTTGTGTCTATTTCTATGTCTGTCTGTGTATGGCAAAATAAAGCAACAACAACTTTCGCTCAGCTGTAAATACAAGTTATTGTTGTAGAATGTGTATTTTACTGCTGCTGCTGCTGTTGGCGGCTTGCATCTGTTTCTATATTATTTTTTTTTCTCTTCTAAAGTTTTGCTGTGCTTGCTGCTGCTTAGTTCTTTTGTAGACAGCAAATGCATTCAAATGCACGGACAACAGACAAACACACACACACACACATACAGGCACGCACACAGTCTCATAGTAACGCACAAGCAGATTAAGTGTCTGCCGGCAGATGTGCAATTACCGTTATTTTCGTGCAAGTCTCATATAACAATTAATTACAAATTAAACCTGCTGCTGCTTGCTGCTGCTTACTGCTGCTGCTGTTAGTTGCTGTTACTCAGCTGCCATATATGGTTAACAAAAAAAATAAAAAAAATATTGTTAACGTTGCTTTATCTTTTTTTTGATATGTACATATGTATATATATATTTTAGCTGATAGCCCTTTTTGGCCATCTTTGATTTCAAACTCACAAAACACACACACACACACACACACACACACATTAACATATACATACATACATATATGTATGCTCACTCAAACATTTGTTCGCTCTTGCGTAAACTTTCTAGTTGGAAGTGCGAGTGAGTCAGAGATATGAAAATCAAAATCAAAAACAACAACAACAAAAACGCAAGAAGAAAAACAGCTGAGAGAAGTTTCTTGAAACTTGCATTTGTTGTGGGTGATTGGGGGGGGGGGGTGGAATGGTTACAATAAGAAATAAAAATTGTTTTCAAAAATTGTTGCGCATTAACAGTTGTCTTGATGCATATCAAATGGAAAAAATTTATATGAAATCATCATTAAAAATATAACAAATTACACACATAGTACGCTATGTGTGTCTGTGTGCATGTGTGTGTGTGTGTTTGTATTTAATTTAACAAAATACAAAAAATGATTCACATAAAAATAGCCAAATAGCCACATGTACATATCGAAATGGCCCGCATAGCCAACAACTGACAACAACAACAACAAGATCAATCACACAAACACGCAGCCACACAGCCAGCTGTCTCTTGTCCTCGTACACTTAACGCCTACACACTTTCACACACACACATACATCCATACATACATATATATTTACATCTATATATATATATATATATATATATATACATGACATCCAGACAGCCTGGCCGCAAGCAGCAAGTAGTAACAATGGTGGAAGAAACCCCACCCAAAAAAAAAAAAAAAAAATGCAGCCGGCAAATTTGACGCTGCGCCGCCGCTTGCGCGAAAAACAAAAAAAAAAAACTAATAATTCTTATATGTATATCCAACAATTTTTACGCACATTTTCTTTTTGTATAATAAAGCACACATATGGGCGGCATATACACATATAGTATTTTGTATTAAATAATATTATTCACTTACCACAAACTGCAATTAATTGAATGACAAAAATTGTTAATAACAAACTTCGAACCGCTTTACGTTGTTTTTATGCGAAACATCAACGACGAATGAAATTTTTTTTTTTTTTTGCGAGTGACTAATTATTGCATTTTATCGATACTCATTGACGTTTCAAATGCATATCGATATAATGAGAAATATCGTTGCAGCCGTTTACAGTATTGAGCAACACTGAAAAATTATTTGAAATATTTATTATCGATAAAAATAAATAAATAAGGTTGCCACTTTGAAAAATTTGAATTTAAAAAAAAGCGCCAAATTTTTATTTATTATTTATTTTGATTTATGAATTCGTTTTTTTTTTTAAATTTAAAATATTTAAAAATACCGTGAATATAAACATAATAAAATAAATAATTAAAATAATGTGTGCAAAAGAAATTAAAAACTTTATTGATGCAAAACATTAAAAAAAAAATATTATATAATTTATGTATTATAAAAAATAAATTTTATACTTAATTTATTTACTTGTTTTTACGTATTTAAATTTGCTTTCATTTTTGTGAACTTGATTTACCACTAAATGTAAATGTAAATGGTATATCATCAGAATTATATGGCGTTATAGGCACATCGTAGGGTAAAGGAAAAGGTGGAAAACCATTACGTTCATATTCTAAGGGAAAAGTCTCTTCACCAGTCTATTAAAAAAAAAAATACAAAAAAATATTAAAAAAGTAAAAATTAATTTTTATTTTACTCAACTTACCACAAATCTGGGCAAAAAGAGAATTCCAGCTTCAAAATTAGATATGATGGAATTTTTAAATAAGATTTTTCCCCAACCAGTTTTTGATAAATGCGATGATGTTAAATGAAACCAATAAACACATTTTGTATTTATATTGAAACGTGTAAAACAATTAAAACATGGCATCGCCTTTGATCGTTGATATTTATCTAATTTCCATTGATGCATATATTTTGTTAGCCAATATTGCGTATCATATTTATCTTTTGCATATGATAAACAAGTGCCGCCATCGTAACTTCCATTAACATTATTTACACTTGGATATATCAAGTTGAGCGATACCAATGATGTATTGATGAATTGATGATTTATGATTAATGAATTCTTTTGAAGTTGTTCAACAATTTGATGTAACCAACGTTTGTCAATGTATCCCAGGGAACGGCTTTGACATACAATTGGTATATGTTTGTCAATGGGTGTCGTATGTTTTTCTAGCAATGAGCCAAGACGGTGTATACCCCAGCTAGCATGATCATTCATGTCTATTCGATGTTTACCAGGCACAGAACCAATAAAAAATACACTAAAACAAGAAAGTAAAAAAATTCCGATGATAGTAGTAGTACGATCTAGATCAAATTTATGTGATATATATTTATATATATATATATATATGTATATGTATATGAGTCGTCACAAAATCATCTTTGTTTATGGGCGTTACAAAACTTTTGTCAAAAAAATGTATAACATGAATGCTACGATTGGTCGAAAATGCATCCTTGCAGTCTAGGAAGAAATGTGTGTGTGTTTTTTTTTTACAACAGTTAAAATTTTCAAGCGATTGTTCCTATGGCAGGAACGATATAATATAATCAAATTTATATGTACAGAGATGTGTAAAATGTCACATAACTTGAATTCTGTAACATTCAGCTGATCGTTAATAATAGTAATACTTTAAATTGTTACTTACTTAATGGCACTAAAATCACATTTAGCTAAACGTTCTATCCATGGCTGAAGTTTATCATATTTATATTCAGATAGATAATGTAATAGATCATATTTAAAATATGTAACACTTTCACCCAATGATGTTTTATAATAATCTTCCGATAATTTTGTCAATTTTGGACTTATCCACAATAATTGTGTACAATTATACCAATCATTATAATATAAATGTGATGTTGGTATAACAATACGCATCGATTTATCCTTATAGGCAAATAACATTATTCTAGCATGTGATGAACCATATTCCAATTTTATTTGTTTAGTTTGAATATTTTCTTTTAATTTTGCATTTTCAATTTCCATATTCAAATCCTTATTATATATCAAAAGTAATGGTTTATCACTAAAAAAAAATATATATATATATATATTGAGAAGTTTAAATGCAACCCTCGTTCAATAATACATACAGTATGCCAGCTAAATGATATTCAGCCTGTAACCATTTAAAGCTAATCATTGATGTTATTTGCACACTTGACTCTATTTCACCAAGACTTTCATCTAGTAATTCTTGCATTGTAATCGTCAATAATTCATTATTATCATGTTTATTCTCAGACTTTACATCTTTTGATATATTTGTATAAAATATATTATAGGGTGCAGCGCGTAATAATTTTTTTGCCATTTGTCCCTTTTCAATGCGTATAGGAATATATTTATCAATATCGTATTCATCATCTTTATCTTTAACATTCAATTCTTTCATGTTTTTCGCTATTTCATTATCAGTTTCACACATTTTGCAAGTTTCGCTAAATAAAAAAAACAAAAAAATATTTTTGATAATTATTAAAAAATGTTTATATTAAAATTTCGGTTTCCGACAATCAAGCAATGATTAAACTTAGGGAAGCGTGTGATAATTCGAGACATTTTTATACCCTGTACCTGGATTAAAAATGGGGTATATTAACTTTGTGCAAATGTGCGTAACAGGCAGAAAAAGGCGAGGGCCGATCCCATAAAGTTTACATATTCTTGCTCAGCAGCAATATCCGAGTCGATATGGTCATGTCCGTCTGTCTGTCCGTCTGTTTAAACGCAAAGAACTTCTAAATTTTAAGAGCTAGAGATACAAAAATTTGATATGTAGACTCCTGTATTTCAAACTTTGAATGCCATGCCCTGATTCGCCTACACTACCGTTCGCCGAAAACTGTTTGACGCTTCTAATATCTAAGCTTTTATAAATACTAGAGACTTGTAATTTTCAAGTGAACATTTGTCCTGAAAAATTCACCTTTAAAAGTTTATTACAATAATTCTTTCTTCTTCTTCTTCTTGCTTGTTTACACTGCACAACGATACTTAACACTTTGAGTATTCGCAAAGAAATGTAGAATTCGCTATAAAAAACAAAACCAAAAGACAAAGACACTTAGGGCGTTAGTTTATGTTTCACGACCTTGAAATAGAAATTTACTGATAATTATTTTTATTACATTTATTACTTCCCGTTGATATTACAAATCTAATAAATTATTGCAGCAATTCGCGAAAGTTCTTTGTGTCACACATCGAGTAATAAAATTGTGTGATTCCCAAAATCTAGACACTTGCAAAAATATTAAGTTATAATTGAGTAAAAAGTACAAAATCCATCGCGCATCGATATATACTTGCTAACTTCAAAAGCTATCGATTTCATTCATATGTAGAAAAATACTGAAATACTGACGCATCGACAAAAAAAAAAAATAATTTACTAAAAAATGCAGTACTAAATGTACTACTGTGCAGTACTAAATGTACTAAAAATGCAGTATTAAAGTGTACTAAAAAATGCAGAACTAAATGTACTAAAAAGTGCGGTACTAAATGTACTAAAAAAAAGTGCAGTTCTAAGTATACTAAAAATGCAGTACTAAATGTACTAAAAAGTGCCGTACTAAAAGGTGCAGTACTAAATGTACTAAAAAAGTGCAGTACTAAAGTGTACTAAAAATGCAATACTAAATGTACTAAAAAGTGTCGTACTAAAAAGTGCAGAACTAAATTTACTAAAAAGCGCAGTGCTGAAGTGTACTACTGTGCAGTACTAAATGTACTAAAAAGTGTCGTACTAAATGTACTAAAAAGTGTCGTACTAAATGTACTAAAAAGGGCAGTACTAAATGTACTAAAAAGTGCAGTACTAAATGCACTAAAAAGTGCAGTCCTAAATGCACTAAAAAGTGCAGTACTAAATGTATTACTGTGCAGTACTAAATGTACTACTGTGCAGTACTAAAGTGTACTAAAAATTGCAATAAGCCAAAGTTGTAGCTCAATTTTGAAATATAATAATTTATTATTAGATTATATAATATTATATTATAGTATGTGTATATGTATTACTATTTAATGCAGATAATCCATTAAAAAGGGTTTATCATCAGCTGCATATGATGTTAATGGTACATCATATGGCAATGGAAATGCTGGCACTGAATTTCGCATGTTGCCCAATGGAAAAGTTTCTTCGCCACACTGCAAACAAAAAAAAAGAAAAACCAAAAAATTAAATGATAAAGAAAGCAAAATTATTTTTTCTTTTATATATATATATATATATATAGTATATATATATATAGTATGATATAGTAAGCTAATCCGACTACTATCAATTTATATAAAGATTTAAAATTAACAGTGTTAACATGTTAATTCTGCGACGCTGAAACTTCTGCTGCACAAAATTATAGAAAATATAAAAATCTCTTGTAAACTTACAACAAATTTCGGTATATAAAGTACACCAGCCTCATAGTTAGCAATACGTAAACATGGTTGTATATTTGCATTTTTATTAAATGATCCCCATGCAGCCTTTGATAGATTCGCCGATGTTAATGTAAACCAATAGACACATTGTTCTTCTAAATTGAAACGTGTATAACATTTAATATGTGGCATTGCCTGTGAACGATGACGATCATTTGATTTCCATTGTTGTAAATAATCTTTAAGCCATGGCTGTTTATCATTTGTATTTTTACCATATGGTAAACAACCGCCACCCAATAGACCATCATAGCTGCCATAAACATTTGTTAAACTTGGATAAATCATTTTAAATGGTGGCATTTGCCTTAAGCGTCCCAATGCTGTTGTATCTTTGCGTAAACAATTTAAAAAATCTTGCTGTATCCATGATTGTATATTGGCACCCAAACTGCCAATGCTTGAACTTTGACAAACAATGGGAATGCGATCATCAATGCTTGTTGAATGTTTAGCTAATAATGCGCCAAGACGTGCACAACCCCAGGGATGACCACGTCCACTTATTTCACGATGTCCGCCCGGTACAGAACCAATAAAAAATACACTAAAAAAAAAAAAGAGATTAGAGAATTGGATTAGAGAATACATTGTGTATATTGTATCTTCACTTACTTGACATTACTAAAATCACATTTACGTAAACGTTCCAACCATGGCAATAACTGTGTTATCTTATATTCAATTAAATATTGTATAAAATCATGCTTAAATCCAGTTGCACTTTCACCAGCATTTGTATCAGCATCATCCGATAATCGTTTTAACAATGGACTTAACCATAATCCTTGTGTACGATTATGCCAATCATCTTCATATAAATTAGCCGTTGATATAACAATACGCATTGATTCATCGATATATGATATAATCATAATTTTAGCATGTGATGTTGCAAATGGTGTTGGCATTTTAACTTTAATTGTTTTCACTTGTGGCTTAAATTTACCAATATCCAATAATTCTGGAGATTCATCACCATAAAGCACTAGCAAGGGTTTATCGCTGTCAAAAAAAATATTAAAAAATTTTTAATTTTATATTAAATTTTGCATATTTTTTTATACCCTTGCAGAGTGTATAAGATTTTTTTTTTTTTTTTTGAATTTTTGAGTCGAAAATTTGTTAGATATCCTGCAGAAACTATCTTCAAACATATGCAGTGTTTTCATATGATGAAAATAAGCAGGTATACCAAGTTTGAAGATAGTTTCTGCAGGATATCTAACAAATTTTCGACTCAAAAATTAAAAAAAAAAAAAAAAATCTTAAAAAAAATATGCAAAATTTAATATAATTAAATTTTTATATTTTTTTTTGCTAGTGCTTTATGGTGATGAATCTCCTGGACATGATTTTATACAATATTTAATTGAATATAAGATAACACAGTTATTGCCATGGTTGGAACGTTTACGTAAATGTGATTTTAGTAATGTCAAG
>JBAMBR010004093.1:0-15795 GCA_037044475.1 Zaprionus obscuricornis
TCGGTTTACAATATCCGAATCCCAATTCATGGACTATTTCAACTCCCCGAGTTATCAACTCATAGCAGCAGGAGACTATACTGGGGACCTCTACTTGTGACTCCAAAGGGAAGGCATTTGTACAATGCAATAATAAAAGCAAGCAACAAGCTAGACTGTGTTGTCACCTGGGACACCTACATATTGGCCAACAGATCCCAGATAACTGCCAGACTTAGACTTTGCACTCACAAAAAACATTTCACGCAACCTGAAAAGCGCCAACTCCGTACCAGATCTATCGTCTGATTACTCGCCTGTACTCTTTAAACTAAATCTACATCCAGTTGCGGTAGATAAACCATTCAGACTAAAAACGAATAAAACCAATTGTCTAAAATACAAAAAAAAATATGCAAGTTCGCATATTGAGTTGAATCCACGTTTGAATGACGAAGCTGATATCAACTTATCCACAAACACTCTTGAATCCTTCTTGGTCGCAGCAGCTCGCATGTCAACTCCACAAACGCAAAAAACATCGTGCAATCATAGATGCACGAATGTTGAAATAGAGCAGTTTGTTCTCGCAAAGCGACGATCACGGCGAGATCACATCTACGTGTGAACCAATAGGCCACATGAGTTACTTGAAATCATAACCGAACAACCCAACCCAAACAAATCTCCAGGATGCGACCTAATATCGCTAAAAATTATTATTGCACTTCCATTCTGTGCCGTTCGAGCTATTTGCCAACTCTTCAATGCAATAACGAGACATGGACACTTCCCAAAGAGATGGAAAAATTCGATCGTCATAATGATACGTTTACTAACGTGTCTATCAAAACTCTTCGAAAAATGCTTCTTGGTACATATTACCCATATCTCAGAACACACAACAAAATCCCGACTCATCAATTCGGTTTTCGAGAAAAACATGAAACCATTGAGCAAGTCAACCGCATAACATCAGAAATCTGAAATGCATTTGAACAAAGGGAGTACTGCACTGCGATATTTCTGGACGTATCACAAGCTTTCGACAGAGTATGGTTAGAAGGTTTAATGCACAAAATTACAGAAATGCTCCCAACCAAAACTCACAAACTTCTGAAGTCATACCTTTACAACAAGTAAGATGTAATACTGCCATGTTTAATGACTACATCATCAGAGCCGGAGTTCCCCAAGGCAGCGTGCTTGGACCAACACTTTACCTTATCTACACTGCGGACATCCCGACGAGCAGAGACCTAACCACATCCACTTTTGCTGATGACACAGCGATCCTAAGCGGCTCGAGATGCCCCAAAGAGGCTATCCGCCTGGCGAATCAAAGTTAATAAAAATGCAAACACGTAACGTTCACACTTAACAGGTAAGACTGCCCTCCACTCACTCTAAACAGCACGGTGGTTCCGATAGCAAACGAAGTAACATATCTTGGAGTACATCTCGATAGACGTCTTACTTGGCGCAGCCACATTGAAGCTAAAAGAACTCATTTAAAGCGATCGTGCCAGGTTTTTCTCATATGCCAAATTGGTGGTCTGGGATTATAGAAATTCGTTGGAGTAGTAACTTTTCAAAAAGTTTGAAGAGACATGAAAGTAGGCTTATTGGTCTGTATGATGTTGCCAAAGTTTTGTCTTTGCTTGGTTTCGGGATCATTACAATAATTGATTTTCTCTATCAGGGTATCTGGGAGGCGTGTCAGGTTCTACGGTGGGTTTTTGTGGGGATGGCCTTTCCATAGTGGTTACTTGGAATTTGTTGGGGATAGTTTCTCAATATAGCCTTGCTGTGCGTAGTGTTTTTTGCTTCTTAGTGCCTTGGATAGTCTACGCGTTGGTGCTTTTAAATTATCTCTTGCGGAGGGTGATCTGTGTGCCTGCCAGGCACGTCGAAGTCGTCTTTTCTCTTGTACCAGGCTTTCGATATGGGCAAGATGTTGGATGCAGCTGTTGTTTTTGGTGTTGAAAGCTTAGCAGCTGAAGACATTATAGCCTCCAAATCGACAATTGTATTGTTCGTGGTATTGTTGAATTCAGGATTTATGTTTATATGGGAGCTTATTATATACATTTTGTATTTAAGCCAGTCAGTTCTCCTTGTGGTGAGAAAATTTGTTTCGTTTTGCTTTTGAACGTATTGGTGTACTTTAAGAAGAACAGCTGAGTGATCAGACGAAAGGTCATTCAGAGGTTCGACTTAAATCAGGTTTCCTGCAACTTTTCTTGTGATCGGAAAATCAATAAGGTCTGGTTTTTTTCGTGGATCCGCTGGACCAATATGTAGGCTTTTCGGGTGTTGAGAATCCGAGCTTACAGGATTAGTTGGGGCATTATACAGTTGCATACCCTTTGGATTAATTCGGCGAGAGCCCCAGAATTGCAAGAAATCTGTTTCAGTAATTGAGAAACGTGGTGGGCGGTATACTGCAGAAAAGTTTAGGATTCCTCCGTATGTGTGAATTCCCTAGAGTAGTTGCCTGTAGCTTGATTGTTGCAAATCCCTGGAGAGGCTGATGCTTCATGCGTTGTTTTATCAGTTCCTCCGTGCGCATTGCCGTCTGGATGATGCCAGTGGCGGACTCCATTGTATTGACAAAGTTGTTGATACCAGCTTCAACGTTGAGTACAGGATTTAAATCAATATGCGAGCTAAAGTATTTCCTGTAACAGATCCAATTGGTATTTTGTGAAGTCAATGTAGTCGGCTGATCTTCGGTTATTGGATGACGGTGTTGCTGCCATTTATAATTGCATTATAAAGCTGCTTTTCTTTTTGGGTCACAAGGCGTGATCCCCAGTGTGTGTGCATGGCATTGTAATCTCTTTATATTTCTCTTATATTTCTTTGTGAGATGTGTTTCTGAGAATAGGAATTGAGATAGGGCAAGTTTATGCTGTGAAACGCCGTTAGCATTCCACGTAGATATCCACAGAGTAACCATTGATTATTTGGACTGGTGTGATACCAACGCCGAAAATTTCCATTTTAGGGATCTGCAATGATTAATAAACAGTGTCCCATTTAAGGAGACTCGGTCTTCAAAGGTTATTAAATGTGTCCCGGAGATGGTTTGATTGCGATGGTCTTCAGTCGTGACGCTGACAGTGGCGTCGTTGATAATGACGACCCGTTCGTCGATTTGGACTATGAAATCTAGATGGCTGGATTGTCGTTAGATGTTGCGCACAGGTTGGTGATTTTGACCTTTTACAGAGGGTGATACTCACGGTCGCTTCACAATTATTAATGGCAAAAGTATTTGAATTGCATTCAGCGACTATATTATTGTTTTCTAAATCTAATATTTTGTTGTTATGTTGTACAGGGTATATGGTTAATTTTTTACATGTAATTTGTGGTTTTGAGTACTTTATGAGAAAATATAGAACATGTTATTTTGAAAGATTTTAATCTTAGCTATATCAAGGATGTCAGTTATGCTAACTCTTGTAAGATGTTCGTTGGATATTTCTTGTATGTCAAATTCATTTAATATAGCTGGGTTAATTAAATTGATTTTGGCTAGAATGAAAGAGAGAATAATGTTTTCTAGACTTGTGATTATTATTCTACTTTTCGCTAAAGTTGTTTCAAACAAGTGTTCGGAGTCTAG
The DNA here is from genome assembly GCA_037044475.1 of Zaprionus obscuricornis. Taxonomy (NCBI): domain Eukaryota; kingdom Metazoa; phylum Arthropoda; class Insecta; order Diptera; family Drosophilidae; genus Zaprionus; species Zaprionus obscuricornis. Next base: position 3,614 of record JBAMBR010004093.1, read on the forward strand.
TTCGTCTGGACCTCGTATTGCATTAATTTTACAATTTTGTTTTTATTATATTATCCCTTTATCCCATAGGTGATAATTTAGTTCTAATATTTTGTTATTTTTTACCCATACTGTTTCTCCTACTTGGTATTCTTTATGGACTCTATTCTTGTTGCACTGTTCGAGATTTGTATCCTGGGCTTTCTGAATATGGTCTTTAATCTGAGATTCTAACTCTGGTAAGGTTGAGTGTATTATTTCTATTGGTTTTTTATTTGTTACGGTGTGTATTGTTTTGTTATATGCAACCATTGCAGAGGATCAAGTCTGTGGTATTCTCGATTTGTTTTTCTATTTTTAAGCAGCGGGCTATCTCTGCAAGTGTGGTATGGAATCTTTCCACTTGCCCATTTAATGTACTATGGAGGGGGGGTGTGTTTAAAATTTGTATATTGAAATCGAAATCATCATTATCGTTCGAATGGTTTCGGAATTAAGCGATCTTTCGTTGTCACAATAGATCGTTCTTATATTGGGGAAGAAGTTTACTAGTTGTAACAATGGGGCTTTCACATCTACAATGGCTCGAGAGTTTATGGGTTGTATAACTAATTTTGAAAACTTGTCCACACAATTAGGAAATATTGTTTATCTGTGGCAAATATGTCTACATGCAATAGTTCACAGGTGGATCGATGGTATACTGTATTTCGCCTTTGAACAGACTTTACAGTTTGCGGCGATTTCGGTGGCCAGTCTGGACATTTTTGGAAAGAAATAATCGCGTAATATTTGCTTTACATTTTCTTGTGCTGCACGATGTGCTCTATTGTGTTCAGTGGTTTTGTCTACTATGTCTATAACTAAATGTTTAGAGTATCTGAATGTTATTGCCGGGTATGTCTCAATGAGTCTGTGTTGGATGAATGCTACGATTGGAAGTTCGCAGTGTAGTGCGTTGACTACATCTGTTTTTACTAAATCTTGTATAGTGAGCTATAGAGTTTCTCTACCTGTAAATCGGACATCATGTCTAAGTTTTTCTTTGAAAAGAACAAAAGTCTTGAAAGATGGAAAGTTTGCCTCTTCTATAATGATTTGGTTACGAAAGCAGTTTACTGGCTTGTCTGTTGTTTCAATCGGGTATGTAAGTGATTGTTCGCTGTGGATGGTGGCTATGTCGGAATGTCTTTCCAATTCCGGTTCGTTAGTCAGTGTGTTCAAGTTTTGGCGTGACAAAGCGTCCGCAACGTGGTTTTCTTTACCTGGTTTATAGATGATATTTGAATTATGTTCCTCAATAAAGGCTTTCCAGCGTTTTATCTTGGCATTGGGGTTTCTGTCAGAAACTGTGAATGTTAATGACTGATGGTCCATATAAATGTTAAGCTTTCGGACGCCGTACAGGTAGTTCCGTAAAAAGTTCAGTGCCCACACAATAGCCAGCAATTCCCTTTCGTTTGTCGCAAAGTTTGCCTCGTTGTCACGGAATGTTCTAGAAATCATTGTAATTGGTCTGCTGTTTTGGGCCAGAACTGCACCTAGTCCATGTGCTGAGGCGTCTGTTGTCAAGTCAAAGGGTTTTGCAAAGTCTGGGTACATTAATAACACATCTTCTGATGCTAATATTTCCTTAAGTTTCATAAATGCGTGTTGTTGTTGTGGATTTAAGTTGATGTTGATCGTACGGGATTGGTTGGCGCTTATTTTTCAAACAGGGTACATAAGGTGCGAAAGTTTTGAATTGCTTTAACCTTCTCTGGGGAAGTTTTGGTCCCACCCCTGGATACAATGAATCCCAGATACTCCACGCTTTTTTTGAAAAACTTTTCCCGCATACATGTGTCGCCTAGGCTTTTTAGAGCGCAGTCGATGTGCTAAATGTGGTCTTCTTTAGTTTCGTAAAAAATTATGACATCATCTACATAGACATGGCAGGTTTTCCCTATCCGTTCCCTTAGAACGGCATCAATTGCTCGTTGGAATATACTTGAGGCGTTTTTTAGTCCGAAGGGAAGCCTGCAGAACTCATACTTCCCATTATTCACAGAGAAAACTGTTTTTTCTCGATCTCTGCAAATTTTATTTGGTGAAACCCTGACATAAGGTCCAGTGCTGTAAAATAATGAGCATTTGACATATTTGACAGTATTGTCGAAATGTTTGATATGGGGTATTTGTCGTCAATGGTTTTCTGATTTAGTTTCCTAAAATCGATAACCAAACGTTTCTTTTTATGACCTGATTCATCAAGGCCTTTTTTGTCTACTACCCAGATTGGGTTATTGTATGGTGATCGGGATGGTCTAATAATGCCGTCTGCGAGAAATCGTTTGACCTTTGCATTGACAAAGTCGGCTACTCCCATTGGGTATGGATATAACCTAGAATATACTAGATCACCGATTGTGAGGATCGTAGCCACAGTATTTATATTGTACGTTAAGGCCTAGGATGAAAAAGTATGTTTTAACATTCAAAAGATGAATAAGGCATTTCTGTTCTATTTCTGTATGTTCATGTATTGATTTTACTTTAAAATTGTTTTTCAACTGTTACAAAGTTCGCCAGTTCTGGAAGCGGTTTAATATAATTTTTTGAGGCTCCTGTATCGATGAAAAGTTTAATTGTTCGGCCTGCTACAGTTCTTCTTATGAGCGGCAGCAGGGACGTACCCCTAAAAAATTACAGGATTCTGCTTCGGACAGGTCGTCCTCTATTGCAGTAGCTTCTTCATAAGAAGCTGATTCGTATTCTTTCATTTGATCTTCTTTACCCTGTGTCGTGTGATTAAGTCTCTGGGTCTGTTGTGAGGATTTGTAGGCTGTCGGCTGCCTGAAGCGTGACGATGTGTCTACTTCCATTGGATCTGGGCTTTGTATATTGTATCTTTGAGGGGCAGGGCGCTGTCTAGAGCTGCTTGCCTGTTGTGGTTGTTGATTATTAGGATTGTTGGCTGAATTCTTAGCCGGGTTATTTTGTATGTTTGTTTTGTTGAAATATGGATTTTTGCCCTGATAGTTATTATCTACTTGTTGTTGGCTGTCGTTTTGACGTCGTCCTTGTTTTTGAGACTTTTCCTCGTTATACCTAGCGTAATTTGTTGCGTAGGCGTAGCGATCATTGCTCACCTCGGCTTCTTGTGCTAAGGCTAGAGCTGTTGGTAGGTCCTTTGGTTGGGCTGGGAAAACAGCCATTTTTTGTGTCTTTTTTAGTCCGGAGACGAAAGTTTGTAACGCTTAGTTTCTGTATTTTTCGTTAAGAACCATTGCTGCTGCTGTATCGTATGACATGATAGTCTTATTTGTAAGAAGTGTTAACTTCTTCTCGACTTCGTCATAGTATTTCATTAGAGGCATTTCGCTTCGTCTTAACATACATAGTTCCTGTTGTATCACACACACTGGTGTTTTATTTTATGTGAAGTCTATGCGCGCGATAATCACGTAAAAGTTAAGAACTGTGTTATAGGAGGCTAAGGTAGCGTTTGCGGAGCCCCTTATTTTGTTTCGTATAATCGAAACGGCTTGGTAATATCTAGAGCTGCCATCGTATGTTTTGAAAACTTCGTAGGCATCGATTGCTGCCTGTCTCCAGAAGACGTAATCCTCTTGTTTACCATCAAACTCTGGTATGTATTTTACAATATCTAAGGGTTCCCTACACTCAATGCCGCTCACGATTTGTATTTTTTGGTAAGTTTTTATCTCAGGAGTTGAATTGAATATGTTTGTAATGCCTGCCAGTCGCCCTTCAAAAGTTTCTGCTTGCTGTGCTAATTGTGTTTTAAATGTCATAGCCTGATGCGACAGGGCTGAATTTACTGCAGCTTCTATTAGCTTGACTAATTCTGGAGAATTCATTGTTGCTGATATATGTGTCTTTCTAGGTGTTTGTATGGTGTCTTCGTCACTACTGTCGGCGGTAGTAACAGATCTGTACATTTATAAAAACTTGATTGACACAACCTGTTCACAGTTATTCATAAAATAAGTTGAAAGATTTTCCATTTCAATGAAAGGCAACTATTCTTTTTATCACTCTTAACTTTATAATGGGTAGTGTAATTTTGATTTTTTTTTCTATGAGAATTATCCAATGATTGCTATTGTGGTTCCCTCTGTTTTTCCGCCTTGATGTTCCTGAATCCGCTCCCGTGTTTCAAATTTTGTAGGGGTCGGTTGTTTTAGTATTTGGTTTAAATTTATTTTGCACAAAGTGTAAATGTTGTTTTTTTTACGACTTTATTGAAGCAGATGTGCTTCAAAAAAAATTTTTTTTTTTTTTTTACCGGGTTTGGGTTTTTTAATAGCTGGAGTTTTCCACGCTATTTCTTCACGAATTTCTCAATGGTTGGGCGCCAATTACGAAAAACTGTTTAGTTAATCGGAATTATAAGTGTTTATTTTGTTGCTCGAGAATCGAGGCAACAATTAAATATTACAAGACGCGTGAATATCAAATGCCAACTTAAAAACTAAACTATTATTGTCCAGGGTTGTACCATCAGAGCTGTCAGCGGCAGATCTATTCGTTGCCTCTGCACTTTTTGGTAGTCCACTCAGCGAGCGCATGCAAAGGGATCATATTACGTGACTACTTTGCTGCTGATTACTGTGTGGCTGACCAATTTGTCGCTGACTCGTTGCTGTGTCAGGCCGGATCCTGATCCAACAAATGTTTTTATGTCCTCGAACCCACTCGTGATAACTTACACACAAATGTAAAGTAAATCTGTTCCCGACAGCTTGATGAAATGCGGTTGCTAGAATTTCAAACCTATTGGTGTTATTTGACTTTTCGCTTAGAGATGCGGTCGAATTGCTACGGGTAATTTTTGCTTTCGGGCTTAAAGAGCTTAACTTTCGTTTAATTTGAATGTACCGATCCATTCCAGTCTGCACAAGCGGGTAGTTTCTTTTGTGTTGATCAGTGATTCGTAGAATGGTTTCGTTGCTGTCATCGAAGATGATGGGATCGAACGGGCAGCCGATACCGTTGCAATTCATGTTGTGGTTGCTGTCGCAGTAGTTAGGGAGACTGTTGTGCTAGTCACCGTAGGTGAGGGCAGGTCTCCCAGTTCGTTACATGCTTGTTTATCAGTGCTCTCTGCACGCTGAGACGGTAACGACGGAGAGCAGGAGCACGCTCGCTTGCTGAGTGCATGAGTTCTTCTGTCGGGTTGGGGCTGATTGACCGCATCAAATTTTGCATCAGCAGAAATTTTGGTTTGTTCAGTTACTACGTAAGAGAAATACGCGTTGTTTCGTTGCGAAGCGAGCCGGCGCTCGTCTTGCTCACGCTGTCTTTGAACTGCCTTTGTTGTTTGGCTCATCACTTAACCGCAGTTTAGCTTGTTGTAAGATTTTTTAAATTAATCAATTTGGGAATAATTAATTCATTATAATAAATATTTTGTGAGATTTCATCGCACTAAGAGTCTTTTCGCGTTACATACTAATATGTACTAATAATATGTCACTCACTACGCTGTAAACTTGTGTAATTTATTTTATTTTCCTGAGCTCAGTAAAAACACGTCTGCATACGACGATATCAATTACACACCAATGGACTAATGAATCAATCCTCAATCGGTGGTGCACGTTACTTTGTAACTTTTATAGATGACAAGTCTAGATAAATCGTTCGCGGAAAATCAGACTAGTAAAAAGCCAAAAGCTTTGAGAAGCGACAATGGCCGGGAATTCGTGAGCGGCGCATTTGAGCAATGTTTGGTCAGCAATGACATCAAAAGACAGCTGACAGTGCCGCATACGCAACAACAGAATGGTGTGTCGGAGCGCGCAAATAGAACATTAGTCGAGATGAATCGTAGTATGCTAGTACATGCTGGACTTGATGAAAAATTTTGGGCAGAAGCCATCAAAACTGCCTGCTATTTAAGGAATCGTGCAGAAATATCGACGCTGCCTGGTGTAACGCCTTTTGAAGTATGGACAGGAAGAAAGCCATTTGTAAAACATCTTCGGGTGTTTGGTGCTGAAACCATTGTTCTTGATAAATCTCACAAGAAGAAGTTTTCTCCGAAAGAGACAGAACATATACTGGTGGGATATTCGGAAGCAGCTAAGGCATATCGACTTTATAATGTTGACAAGCCTAAGGTAATTACAGCTCGTGACATCATATTCATAAAGATGATCTGAAAAGGGCCAAGGCGAAAACTTGGTATAGGTATCTGACTATAAATTACACGAAAAAGATCACTAAGAGGAGGCTCCAGTAGATCTAAATGAAATTGAAGAAGGTCTCGAAGAAACTCAAAGGGTTCGTGGGGGACCAAAGAAGTTACTTACAGGTTAGCCTGGACAACATTATAGAAAACCTCGGTCGTAAGCAGACGTGTTTTACTGAGTTCCGGGAAACAAAATAAATTACACACAATTACAGCATAGTGAGTGACGAATTAATTAGTGCAAAACGCGAAAAGACGCTTAGTGCGATGAAATCGCACAAAATAGTATTAATTGATTATTCACTAATTAATTATCTAAATCTATAATAAACTAACTTACGGTTAAAAAGATGAATGAAAGTGACATTCGTTCGCAGAGGCAGGGCGAGCAAGACGAGCGCCGGCTCTCTTCGCAAAGTCACAACGCGTATTTCTCTTACTCAATGGTTGAACCAACCAAAAATTCTGCTGATGCAAATTTGAAGCGATCAATGACCCCCAACCCGACGAAAGAACAATTGCACTTAGCAAGCGAGCGACTCGTTCTTGCTCTCCAGTGTGCAATGAACTGAGAGACCTGCTCTCACCTACGGTGATCAGCACAACAGTCTCTTTAACTGCAGCGACTGCAACAACAACATCAACTGCAACTGTATCGGCTGCCCGTTCAATTCCATCGTCTTCAGCAAACGCTCTTTCTTTGCCTTTGATGACAACAGCAAAGCCCTCTACGAATCATCGACCAAAACAAATGCTACGACTGCTGCGCTGTCGGTTAAACAAAAACCAAACAAAGCAACTTTGAAGCTATGTTCTCTAACCTACAGCAAAGCCTTATGGAGTTCATGTCCTTCATGCGGACAACGATGCAAGACCTAATGCGTAATCAAAACCTATTGTTACAAATGTTAGTATCACAACAGTCCAAATAATCAATGGCTTCTCTACGTATATCTACGTGGAACGCTAACGGCGTTTCGCAGCATAAACTTGAGTTATCTCAATTCCTACTCGACAAACATATCGACGTAATGTTGCTTTCAGAAACACATCTTACAAACAAATACAATTTTAACATAAGAAAACTATATTCAAGCCACATCAATAAGAATAAAACTGGACAGCGGTAATCTACTTACTCTAGCCGCAGTGTACTGCCCCCCTCGTTTCACTATAACTGAAGATGAGTTCACGCAATTCTTTAGCTCATTAGGAGAGCACTTCATAGCAGCAGGTGACTACAATGCGAAGCATACGCACTGGGGATCTCGCCTTGTGACGCCAAAAGGAAAGCAGCTTTATAATGCAATTATAAAATCCAGCAACAAGCTCGACCACGTTTCCCCTGGCAGACCAACATATTGGCCAACAGACCCCAAAAAAAATACCCGATTTAATTGACTTTACAATTACTAAAAATATCCCTAGGAGCCTGATTAATGCCGAAAGTCTTTCGGATCTCTCATCTGACCACTCACCTGTTCTTATGAATCTACTCCGTCACACAAAACTTCACATAAAACCAATTGGATCTGTTACAGAAAATACTTAAGCTCGCATATCGATCTAAATCCTATACTCAACGTTGAAGCTGATATCGACAACTTTGTCAATACAATGGAGTCCGTTTTTGTCTCCGCTGCTCGCGCTTCAATTCCGCAAACCTCACACGCGCCGAACATGAAGAAGAAGACAAACCAAGAAATCGGTCAGCTAGTACTCGAAGAGCGACGCCTACGACGTGAATGGCAGTCGCTAAGGTCACCATTCGCTCGACAAAGGTTGAAAAACGCCTCCCGCAAACTCACCAAAGCGCTAAAGAAACATGAAGCACAAACTCAACGCCACTACATAGAACAGTTATCAACATCGTCTACAAAGCACTCTCTGTGGAGAGTTCATCCAACACTATGCTCACCAACAGAAACTGTGACGCCTATAAGGAATCCAGCAGGCGGCTGAGCCATTACATTTGCAGAACACCTAAAAAATGTGTTCCAGCCAAATCCTGCCACAAATTAATTCACACCTCAACCTGTAATAAACGACTCTCAGCTTCAACTGGAGCCAATGGAATTTCAACCAAATGAAATCGCTCACATCATCAAAAATCATCTGGACCCAAAAAAATCTCCAGGCCCTGACCAAATAACACCAAAAATGATTATAGAGCTCCCATACTGCGCAGTTTACACCATCACCCAGCTCTTCAATGCCATTACAAGACTCGGCCACTTTCCAAAGAAATGGAAAAAGTCAATTATAATAATGATACCCAAACCAGGCAAAGACCACACAATTGCCTCATCGTACAGACCCATAAGCTTATTATCATGTTTATCTAAACTATTCGAAAAAAGCGTGCTGAGTCACATAAATTTAATTCTAAGGGCCCAGAACATAATCCCATCGCATCAATTTGGATTTCGTGAAAAACACGGAACTATCGAGCAGGTCAATCTCATAACTTCTGAAATACGAAACGCATTCGAAAATCGAGAATATTGCACTGCAATATTTCTGGATGTGTCCCAAGCATTCGATAGAGTTTGGATAGAATGCCTAATGCATAAGATCAGAGCAGTGCTTCCTATCAATACACAAGCTATTGGAATCCTATCTATGCGAGAGGAAGTTCGCAGTGAGATGCAATTCTGCTGAGTCTGACGATTACGTAATTGGAGCTGGAGTCCCTCAAGGTAGCGTACTTGGGCCTACGCTATACGTCCTCTATACTGCAGACATCTCAACAAGCAGGCATTTAACAACATCCACCTTTGCAGACGATACAGTTATTCTCAGCAGATCCAGGTGCCCTATGCAAGCATCGACGCAATTGGCCCTACATCTAGTCCAAGTTGAAAAATGGCTATCTGACTGGCGAATAAAAGTCAACGAACAAAAATGCAAGCAAATTACCTTTACCCTAAACAGGCAAAACTGCCCACCGCTCAAACTAAACAATGTTACACTCCCGCAAGCGAACGAGGTGACATATCTAGGAGTACACCTCAACAAAAGACTCACTTGGCGGAGGCACATCGAAGCCAAGAGAACACAACTAAAACTAAAAGCCAGCAGCCTTCACTGGCTTATCAACGCTCGGTTTTCTCTTAGCCTTGAATACAAGGTCTTGCTCTACAACTCCGTGCTTAAGCCTATCTGTACCTATGGCTCCCAGTTATGGGGGAACGCTAGCAACGCTGAAAACCGTGATGAAACAATTAATTGACCAAATGACAAACATGATGAACATCGTTATCCTGCTTACAACAAAACTCGATAAATAATAAACTAATAATTAGTATTTGGATTGCAAACGGACTCTCGAAAATTGTATTGACATAATGCTCAAGAAGAAGAAGGCTCTTGCTGCTATAATACATAATATGAAACCATCGCAATTGTTTCATATTAAGAATTGCAACATCATTAGGGACATGGAATATATTAAAATCGATTCACATGTTGATTAGTCCTATACAACAAGTTTAACTATATCAAAATATTTTGTGATTAAAATTACAGCATGGCGATAATGTTCATGAACATATTAATGCATTCGAGGAAATTAAATTGTGTGAGGTAGAAATAGTTCTATCTGATCCGGTAAAAGTGATTATGTTGCTGGCAAGTTTGCCCGAAGACTTTGAAAATTTCGTTGTTGATATGCAAACAAGGGATAAGTTGCCGTCGTTCGAAATAGTAAAATTGAAACTTATCGAAAAAGACGAGGAAGACAAAGCGGTCGCTCAAAGTACAGTAGACAAAAAAAGTGTAACGGACAACAAAAAGGCGCGAGAAAATCGGCCACAAAGCTACAAATTATTAGGCAAGCAATAAAAAAGGGAGAACGAGAAATCGTATTCTTCTTCTGCTCAGGCGTGCAAATATGATCGAACTCTCCCGAAGTATGTGTGTGGTGTTTAGACACGGCGCCACAGCTCATACATATATATCCAGGTGCCCTATGCAAGCATCGACGCAATTGGCCCTACATCTAGTCCAAGTTGAAAAATGGCTATCTGACTGGCGAATAAAAGTCAACGAACAAAAATGCAAGCAAATTACCTTTACCCTAAACAGGCAAAACTGCCCACCGCTCAAACTAAACAATGTTACACTCCCGCAAGCGAACGAGGTGACATATCTAGGAGTACACCTCAACAAAAGACTCACTTGGCGGAGGCACATCGAAGCCAAGAGAACACAACTAAAACTAAAAGCCAGCAGCCTTCACTGGCTTATCAACGCTCGGTTTTCTCTTAGCCTTGAATACAAGGTCTTGCTCTACAACTCCGTGCTTAAGCCTATCTGTACCTATGGCTCCCAGTTATGGGGGAACGCTAGCAACGCTGAAAACCGTGATGAAACAATTAATTGACCAAATGACAAACATGATGAACATCGTTATCCTGCTTACAACAAAACTCGATAAATAATAAACTAATAATTAGTATTTGGATTGCAAACGGACTCTCGAAAATTGTATTGACATAATGCTCAAGAAGAAGAAGGCTCTTGCTGCTATAATACATAATATGAAACCATCGCAATTGTTTCATATTAAGAATTGCAACATCATTAGGGACATGGAATATATTAAAATCGATTCACATGTTGATTAGTCCTATACAACAAGTTTAACTATATCAAAATATTTTGTGATTAAAATTACAGCATGGCGATAATGTTCATGAACATATTAATGCATTAATGCGAAATAGTTCTATCTGATCCGGTAAAAGTGATTATGTTGCTGGCAAGTTTGCCCGAAGACTTTGAAAATTTCGTTGTTGATATGCAAACAAGGGATAAGTTGCCGTCGTTCGAAATAGTAAAATTGAAACTTATCGAAAAAGACGAGGAAGACAAAGCGGTCGCTCAAAGTACAGTAGACAAAAAAAGTGTAACGGACAACAAAAAGGCGCGAGAAAATCGGCCACAAAGCTACAAATTATTAGGCAAGCAATAAAGAAGGGAGAACGAGAAATCGTATTCTTCTTCTGCTCAGGCGTGCAAATATGATCGAACTCTCCCGAAGTATGTGTGTGGTGTTTAGACACGGCGCCACAGCTCATACATATATGTTTTCAGCGATCGAATTTTAAAGAATATAAAGAGCAAAAAGAGTGAATACTCTTAGCAAACAATAAGTACATAGAAGCAGAAGGCTCTGGACGAGTAAAATGGAGTAACTTTAATATAATTTTTGTCGATGTGTTATATGTTAAAGAGTTACATTGTAATTTTATGTCGGTGTCAAAAGCCATTGAAAACGGACATATGGTAAACGGCATGAACTTAAATATTATGAAAAATACTGTATGCGAGACATGTACTAAAAGTAAAATTTGTGTTAAGAAATTTCCGAAAGCTAGTGCAAATCGCTCAAGTGGCATACTGGGTTTGATTCACACAGACATTTGTGGACCAATGAATCAACCCTCGATCGGTGGTGCAATTTACTTTGTAAGTTTTAATGATAACAAGTCTAGATACGTGTTCGTACAGCAGACATCCCAACAAGCAGGCATTTAACAACATCCACCTTTGCAGACGATACAGCTATTCTCAGCAGATCCAGGTGCCCTATGCAAGCATCGACGCAATTGGCCCTACATCTAGTCCAAGTTGAAAAATGGCTATCTGACTGGCGAATAAAAGTCAACGAACAAAAATGCAAGCAAATTACCTTTACCCTAAACAGGCAAAACTGCCCACCGCTCAAACTAAACAATGTTACACTCCCGCAAGCGAACGAGGTGACATATCTAGGAGTACACCTCGAGAGAACACACCAAGCGAACACAACTAAAACTAAAAGCCAGCAGCCTTCACTGGCTTATCAACGCTCGGTTTTCTCTTAGCCTTGAATACAAGGTCTTGCTCTACAACTCCGTGCTTAAGCCTATCTGTACCTATGGCTCGCAGTTATGGGGGAACGCTAGCAGTAGCAATATTGATGTTGTCCAGAGAGCTCAATCAAAGATCCTGAGAACCA